>NW_010729275.1:258662-274339 GCF_000365185.1 Nelumbo nucifera | reverse complement strand
CCCACTAACAAATCAACCTAGTGGGTCCCACCTGTCAGCGGGGCCCACTGTCAAAATATTTAAGTTTTAAATCTTAAAGTGGGCCATGCCCACTAACAAATCAACCTAGTGGTTCCCACTTGTCAGCGGGGCCCACTGTCGAAGTATTTAAGTTTAAAACCTTAAAGTGGGCCATACCCACTATAAAATCAAACTAGTGGGTCCCATTTGTCAGCAGGGCCCACTGTCAAAATATTTAAGTTTAAAATCTTAAAGTGGGCCATGCCCACTAACAAATCAACCTAGTGGGTCCCACCTATCAACAGGGCCCACTGTCAAATATTTAGGTTTAAAACATTAAAGTGGGTCATGTCCACTATCAAATCAAACTATGGGTCCCTGCTGTCAGTGGGGCCCACTATCAAAATATTTAAGTTCAAAACATTAAAGTGGGCCATGCCCACCATCAAATCAAACTAGTGGGTCCCACCTATCAGCGGGGCCCTCTGTCAAAATATTTAAGTTTAAAATATTAAGGTGGGTCATGCCCACCACCAAATCAGTATAATGGGTCCCACTTTTTACCAATTAACAGGACTCACTGTTAAGATGTATAAGTTTAAATACATAAGTACCCAATGGTGTATGGGTCCCATGACCTATCTACCAACTGTGGGGCCCACTCATGGTATAACCCGCTAAGAGCCCAAGCTGATGGCAATGCTTATACCTGTTATTGGGTTTAACCCTTACAAAGTAGCTCTTTCATATAAAATCAAAATAAAAGGGTATTTCCTCCAAGGGATATAATTAAGGGGTTTTAGCAAACATAGTGCATACTTATACACCCTGAATAGGGAATCCCTAATTCTACTCAAGTTCTTTTTTTTTTGTGAATTATGATCAAAACAAGAGCTATCTTCATCATTGATTGGTTCTAGACTGTTCTGATCATTCTAGGAACCAATTTTCTGTGTTTTGTGCATCCAGCAAGAGAGATTCCATTGGACCTCTCTCAGAAGACATCTGTTTGCAGTGAAAATTAAAAGGAAGTGTCGCCTGGTCCTCTTCTTCATCCCTTGAAAGTTTCAGCGAGATCAGAGAAGTATTGAGAGAGATCTATACATCTCTTCTGGGCGACAGCAACCAGTCTTTCCTTTTTTGGACTGTCTTCTCAGTTTTCAACTATTGTTGTATCTTGGACACTTTCTTTCAACTGTAAGAGATTTTTTCTGTTGGTTTTGACTATCTTGAATTGGTTTTCTGCTTATATTCCTTACTTCGACTGCTTTTTTTGTTTTGTGTTCTTACTCGACATGGGTCTAGAAAAGAATGAGATTATTTTTGTTATGTTTGATGGAAGCAACTATGCTCTCTGGAAGTTTCACTTTCAGTATTTTGTTCAAGGGAAGGGTATGTAGGGTTATATTGATGGTTCCACATCCATTCCCGAAGTCGATGATATCAAAGGGATGAAACAGTAGAAAACTGAGAATGCACAGGTTGTTTCATGGATTCTCGATTCTGTTACTATGGATGTCAGTATTCCAATGAGGGGACATAAATCTGCCCATGACATGTTCAAATACCTTGAAAAGGTTTATCAGCAATCGAATATTTCTAGGCAATATCAGATTAAAGTTAATATTTTCTCTTATTGTCAAGGGGAGAAGCGGATTCAGGAATACTACGCTGGGTTTGTGAACCTTTGGGCTGAATATGAATTAGCTCACTTTGGGGATCTCTCTACGGACTATTGTGTGAAAACTATGAAGAAACATCTCAATAAGAGAAAGACTGCGTTTTTTTTATGCATCTCAGATCTGATTATGAAACCCTATGCTCTATACTCGGCAGAGAGCCTATACTAGATCTTGATATTATACTTGGTGAGTTATTAAGAGAGGAAACTCGTCTCTTCACTCAGTTTGCACTTGATTAGAAGAAGGAACATGGAATAGATACTGTCTTCTTGGCCACCAAACAGAAGGGGAAGAAGGATTTCTCGAAGATGCAATGTTATGAATGCAAGGAATATGGACACGTGGCATCCCACTGCAAGAAGAAAATTTTCTACACCTACTGCAAATAGCAGGGACACGTTATTGTGGAATGCCCAGTCAGGCCCCCCAAGAAAGAACAACATAAGGCTTATCAAGCCTCAGCTGAACCAACTCCAACTGATACTGCATCATCCTCATCAGCTCACAAACCAAATGCACAGCGAAATTTGACTGAATATAAGATTCGTGAGCTCATATCCTCAGTTATTTCCTCTGCTTTTTCTGCTATTGGGCTAGCTGGTAAGTCTACTTATTTGTGTTCTTCTCCACACATGTGGATCATTGACTCTGGAGCCTCAAACCATATGATTGGGGCCTCCTTTGGTCAATCTTCTAACCTTACACCTCTGTCAACCACATTACTACTGTTAATGGTGATTCTCTTCCTATATGTGGGTGGGTGTGATGATTTATTTCTATCCACTTCGAAGTCTACACCCTTACATCTTCCTAAAACCTTTTTTGTGCCTAAGTTGACTACTAGCCTTATTTCCGTTGAACAACTTGTTGATGATGGTAATAATGTTTTGTTTACTCGTGATGGTTGTTTTATCCAGGACTAGCACACTGGGGAACTGAAGGGGAAGGGGCATAGGCTTGGAAGACTATTTGCTCTGGAATTTGAGAATAAGAAAGCTCCACCAGATTCTTGTTTGCTATCTACTACTTCTAGTTTTTCTTCTACCTTTTGTAATAATTTGTGGCATTTATGGCATAGACGTTTGGGTCACAGTCATGCTAAAAACTTGGATTATTTATTTTCTTCTGGTTGTTTGCCCATGACTGTTACTTCTTTTAAGAATGTTGATAATGTTAGACAGTGTATGCCCTTAGCTCCAATCAGCTTGATGTATATTATGACATTTATTGTAAATGAATAAAAGTACATATTTGATTCATGTTATATGGTGTGTTTATGTGTAATACCCTTAAACTGAACACTAATGAGACTCGTGTTAGTTTAGAATCTTCATAGCCATTGGATAGACCTGGAGAGGTTTATCCTGCCAAGGCTGACACTGATGTGCTACCAAGTGGGTTGGGTGGCTTGTCTTAGCTGCCAACGTGAAACCTGAAGCACATGCAATGTGGGTTTGCTTAAAACTCTGAACTGGACCAAATTCCAGTATTGCCCTGGACCTTGGAGATAGATGGGCAAAACTGGAATGTTACATCTAACCCCTAGACTCGATTATGGTACTACAATAGGTATCGGATTGGGTTGTCTTTGATATGCCAATTAGTGAGATCCTTAACCGGGTCAAAACCTGGGTATGTTGGGGCAGTCCAACAATTCACCTAAGTGGGTGATTATAGTGACAGGATCAGCCCCTTTGTCGAACAAAGTGAATGATCAGGGAATGCACTCTCTCTGATGGAAACCTAAACTGTCGGCAGTTGATTTCAAATTGTTGAGATTTGTTTTGCAAAATATATTTATATAGAGACATACATATATATTATGGTTTCACAAAATGTTTGCAAAAAGGTTTTAATTCCCGAGATCCATATGAGTAGAGAGTGCAACACTGTACCTTGCAGTCGAGGGAGAGGTCCTCACTTGTTGGGCAGTGTTTGATCATTATGGGCTGAGAGGTTAAGTGTAAGACCATTGAGGGTTATACCTGATGGGCTAATCTTGCATCTGCCCACAGTCCTTGGGCCTTCATAAGGTGGCTGGACCCAAGGACCATTTAGTGTAAATGTTGGGCCCATTAGGAGCCCATATTGATGGACTCAGGGGTTCACTGTGTTCTGCAGTGAATTTGGCCAGGCCTTGTAACAAAAGTTGGACTGAACCCATGTGGCTAATGTGTAGATCAATGCTAGGGTTTCACACCATACAAAGATAGCCAAACTAGCCAGCATTAAAAGGGTAAAGTGAGCACTATGACTTAATGGGCCTAAGGCCCATTTCGAACTGGGCTTAAGTGATTTAATTAAATGGGCGAATTTGGGTTTATAACCTGATTAGGATTAGCAAATGGATAAGATGAGTCTTATCCAACTTGAGAGTCCAGATCCAAATATTAGATTTGGATCAAGAAACTCATTCCTAATTGGATTAGGAAGTTGATCCAAAGAAGGTTATAAATAAGGGGGCAAATTCTATAGAGAGGTCACTTCTTCTTTGCAATCTTTTTCTTCCTCTACTCTTGCCGCCCTACCCAGTTTGATCTCCACCCCTTGGAGTGATCAAGAACTGTTCTTGATATTGTTTCTTGGTGAAGAAACAATCTGAAGTCGTGCTCACACAACCCTACACGATTCTTGCTGAAGAATCCTCAACATTCATTGTGTCATCTTCAATGGAGGCGGATTTGGTAACCTCTTTGGGCATGAACACCTACGTTAGGAGTTTTACATTGATTCCGTATCAGGTACTACTCTCTCCCCAATCTTGGTTTCAGATTTGGTCCGATTTGTTTCAAGAACGAACCTTGAAAAATGCAGTTTTTCTAAATCAAGGAATAGAATTCCTAGAGGGGAGAAAGAAATTTTTGAAATTTCGCCCAGCCACCCTGCATGGTTCATCCATCCATATGATGGATCTCCCATCCCTTCAGATAAATCTTGTTTAACTTGTTGCAATAGTAAAATCCATGTTTTTCCTTTTCCATCTTCTACTGAACATGCTTCTACACCTTTTTATCTTATTCACAGTGATGTGTGGTCATCTCCAATTATTCCACATTTGGGTTATAAATATTTGTATTTTTATTGATGACTGTATTCGACATACGTGGGTTTACTTCCTTCGTAAGAAATCAAAGGTCTTTCCCATTTTAAGAACTTCCATGCTATGATTATGACCCTGTTTAAAAGCACTATAAACATTTTGAGGTCAGGTTCAAGGGGGAAGTAGTTAGATGGAGAGAATGGTGAGTTTCAAACCTACCTCAAACAACATGGCATTCGGTCACAGAGATCTTGCCCAGGTACACCTCAACAGAATGGGGTAATTGAGCGCAAGAATCATCACATTGCTAGTATGGTGAGATCCTTGTTACAAGACTCCCATGTTCCCATTACCTTCTGGGTGGAGGCGACCCACACTACTGTTCATCTCATCAACATTCTTCCTACTACTATCCTTTAAAATTCTTCCCCCCATCAATCCTTGTTTCATCGTCCCCCTAATCTATCCATGCTTCGTGTCTTTGGTTGTGTCTATTTTGTCCATCTTCCTCCTCATGAACACACTAAGCTAACAGCTCAATCAGCTATGTGCGCATTCATGGGAAATAGTATGGAACACAAGGGGTTTCTCTATTATGATCCTGAAGTCCAAAGACTACGCATTTCTCATAATGTCATTTTTCTTGATAACCTTTCATTCTTTGCACATATTAGTAAATTACCTACACCATCCTTTTCTGTTCTACAACATTTTGGCTCTACAGGTGATCTTCCTCCCACATCGCTACCACTTCAGGTTTATTTCAGGAAGCATCCAACTCGCCCATCACTTATGCCTCCTCCACCTCCAATACCAGTGACTTGTGATTCCTCTCCACCCATCACTGTTGTAAGTTTCTCTTCCCATCCTGTTGATTTGCCTTCATCCGTTCCTTTGCGTCGATCATCTCGTGTTTCTCGTTCACCTGACCACTATGGCTTCTTTTCTAGCCATAACTCCTTCTCACTATTCTATCATCTACAGATATTCCGAAGTCTTACAACCAAGTTGTAGCAATTAAGCATTGGAAAGATGCTATGGACTCTGAGGTTCAGGCCTTATTGGAGAATGATACTTGGGAGTTGGTCATTCATCCTCCAGATGCCTCCATCATTGGGCAAGTTGTCCGGACACTCGTTGTTCCACTACTGGTTGTTGTATATCTTGGTGACTCTCTGATTTCTTGGAAATGCAAGAAACAACAAACCGTTTCCAAGTCATCTATAGAAGCAAAATATAGAGCAATGTCCTCAGTATGCAGTGAAATAGTTTGGATCAAAGATCTACTTCATGACTTAGACATTATCACTCACCTACCATCCCCCTGTTTGCTAACAACATGAGTGCGATCAAGATTGCATCCTACCCAGTATTTCATGAGTGCACTAAACATATTGAGGTGGATTGCCACTTCATTCGTGATCTTCTCCTTATGGGTTATATCTCTCTCCCACATGTCTTCTTAGGCTTACAGCTTGCAGACCTCTTCACCAAAGCTATGACCAAAGCCCGACATAATTTTCTTATAGACAAACTGATTCTTATCCCCCAACATCAATTTGAGGGGGAGTGTAGAGAAGATGGAGGGTAGTTATGTAATTTTATCTTTCTTTATTGTATTTTAGTAGGCATGTACATTAGTGCACAACACCTTTAATTCTTTTGTAAGGACAAATTTGTCCATTCATATTTCTTTAATATAAATACTCTCTTTTTGGGTTGGTTCGATTAGATTGATCAACCCTAACAGATCTGGACTATTATTCTTCCTCTTGTCTCTTCACTTTCTCACAAACTAACACCATCATGGAGTGATGTGCATATCAATGTTTACAGCCTTCTCTGTACAATAGATCCCAACCATGGCTGTTTTCCTTTATTGTTCTTTGTGAGCAAATTGTACCCCGTCAGAGGTATGAAAAATGCACAGGTGAGATTGACTTGTGGCTTATGTCTTGGGTTAATGGTTATCAAGGAACCTTACCAACTGAATTAGGTTGACAGCTGTTAGACAACCTCAAATGCTTTACTCTTTTTTTTTTTTGATAATTAAGAAGAAGCATATATAGAAATGCCATCCATAACTACAAGAAATGTGATTGAACAATACCTTTTTCAACTTAATCAGAATGGAAATCTCCCCAACAATCTAACCAATGACAATCTCAAATAATAGAACAAATCCCATATCTTGGAAAAGAGAAAAGGAGGATGCTGTAGTCCATGAAGCTCTGTTACCCAGATATGGCAAGAATGATGCATGGATATGGAATTTACAAAAGAAATAATAATAACAGATAAGAAACTCGTTTTAAGTATCTGGTTAAAGTACACACCAAGAAATGAAAATTACATAAAGCAAACTGCAAAATAGGAAAGACAAATAATTTAGATCAAAAGGATGGAAATAAAAAAAATCATGTAATTAAAAATGATAAGTCCTTTCAAACTTACCATTTGATATTGAAGAACAATATCCAAGTAAGCATCGACAACTTTTAAGTACTCATCAAGGCTATCATATTGAGAAACCGCCTACAGTGCAAAAGAAGGGAAGGGACATTTATATCATATCAATATAATTAAAACTCTTGCACCAATGGGCAACTCAAAACTAATGCCTATTTGAAGGGAAAAGATGTTCACATATTTTAAACCTTGTATTACTGTAAGATAAAGGGAAAAAGTCATCACATATCACCAGGGAAGTAAATGTCAAACATTAAGGGTGCAACTTGGGTGGGATCAGATTTAGGTTCTATTAAATTTTGAATAGGCCAGGCCCAAGTGCCTTAGGGACCCACTGTTTGCATTCCCCCATCATTCCAATCTTACAGTAAGTTATTTTTGACTTCATGTTGATAGAATAAATTTCACCTATCAGGGATGGAAGGAAAGATGCCCAAGCATGTATGGACATAAAATAAATAAATTTTATAAGCAACAGTTAAAAAATGATCCGTTGCTGTAAAAAGAAATTCCATCCTATCCAGAGTTTTGGACAGCCAGAAATAAACAAAAATGGCAATAATGCTAGTTACCCTGTTTAGTTCCTAAGTAGGAAATACTCTGGCCTACATACTCCCCACACAAGAATGTCTCTTGAACTCCAGATTTAGCAGAAAATCAGCTAGATTACTGACTGCTCTAGGAATCCACCTGAACAAGGCACTCAGATTGGAAGCCACCAAAACATATCTTCTCTGACTAGAAATGTAAGTATCTAAGTTGCCTCTTCCCTTGCCTTTAACCAATTTATGACTACTTAGAAAGCTCCCTTCAACAAGTAGATCCATGCAGCCAGTTGTTCAAGCAAGTTTTAATCTTTGAATTATAGCCAACTACTCTGCTTTTAAGTGAGTCTCCAAGCTGAGCCTTCATTGGGTTATTTGGTTTTTCATTTGATTGATAGCAACAATTTTGTGTTTTATTGGATGGTCACAAGTAATTGTTGCAGCTGTGTGAACACATAAGAACACAATCACCCAAGCATACACTCACTAGTGATTTGGTTTATCTTTTGACTTATAGCATGTCCAGGTTTTCCTAGAGACAACAAGAAAGCATTGTGATTATGTGAACTCACCGCTCCACATATTAGGCTACCTTCATATTTCTTTGATATTCCTAGTAAGGTAGTGGGTCCTATAAAAGACACAAAGTTATAAAACCTTTTCTATAGGGATTAAGAATTTAAGACCCTAATATAGACTTGTTTGGGCATGCCTCAAGGGGCTTGATACAAAGGCAACTCGTAGAATCAGGAATTCATAGTGTTTAACATCATATTAGCTATTTGAAGTAATGCACTTATGAAAAATAAATAAAGAGATGAAATGTGGGAGGAGTTGTTTGCAATTAAAGGTTTATGGGATGATCCTTGGTGTGTGTGAGGGGATTTCAATGTAATAAGGTTTTCAGATGAAACTAGTACCTCCCAAAAGTCAATTACAACAAGCATGAGGAAATTTAATGACTTTATAGCTGAATGCGAATTGAAAGAGATTCCAATGTTGCAAAATAGGTTCACTTGATCTAACCTCTAGGTAAATCCTTTGTATTCGAAGATGTATAGGTTCCTCTTCAACTTAGCTTGGGAAAATCATTGGGGTAACCTGGTTTCTAGAGCACTGCCTAAGGTTACATCTGACCATTGTCCAATTAAGATAGGTTGAGAATCCTTTTTCACTGGTCCTAGACTCTTTAGATTTGAAAACACGTGCTTAACACATCCAGAGTTTGAGGCTAAAGCGAAGGAATAGGTGTAGAATCCTTTACCAGTGGTCCTAGACCCTTGAGATTTGAAAACATGTGCTTAACACAGGTTTTGGGATTCTACAACCCATACAGGTACAGGTAGGGTGCAGTATTAGGCTAAACCTAACCCTCCCCGACCCGCATATTGTTGGAAAGCATATAAACTTTATGTATTTGGTGTTGAATTTAATAATATTCTGAATCTTATGTGAAGGATAATTGATCGTTTATGTGTTTTTACATGTTTTAATCAAACAATTGGGAAGTTTATTGTTTGTTTGTGTTATTTTACTTATCTATTGCTTATATATAACAAGAATAATAGGAAATCAGATGCGGGTTCTAAACCCAATCCACCCTACCCTTGAATGCGAAGAGGGTAGGGTCAGGGAGGGTTTTGCATTTTCATGTGCTGGGAGGGTTTGGATTCTCAAAATTCAACCCACTATAGGTTTTGGGGCAGGTACAGGTTTGGAGGTTTAGGGAGGTGGGTAGGGTCTAGAATTTACAAAACCCTCCATGAACCTGCCTCGTTGCCATCCCTACAAAGGAGTGGTGGAAGGAAGAGTAAATGGAAGGGAGTGAGATTCCATAAGAAACTGCAAAGGCTAAGATTCAAATTAAAGTAGTGGAATAGAGACCATTTCAAAAGAGTGGAGGAACAAAAGTTGAACCTTATCACTCAAGTTGAAGAGCTGGATGAGAAGGAATCCTAAGGATTGTTGAATGAACAAGAGAGAGAATAGAGAAGACGGCTGAAAAAGGACCTAAAAGATGTGTTGCTAAGGGAGGAGATTTGTTGGAAGCAAAAATCAAGGCATCAATGGATTAAGGAAGGTAATGGGAACACCAGATTTTTCCATGATTTGGCAAATGGACATCGAAAGAAGAACTTTGTAGCCAAATTAGAATTAGAAGGGGAAGTAATCACTAACCAAGAGAAAATAGCCAAAACCCATGTCAATCATTTCAAATCCTTTTATGGATGACCTTTGAATGAGAAGTTACCTTTGGAGGGGCTGGTGTGGCCAAGTTTGGGAGATGAGAAGGCTTGCTGGTTCGAAAGAAGTTTTGAAGAAGAGGAGATTAAAAGGGCAGTGTTTTTTATGGATAGGTCTAAGGCACCAGGCCCAGATGATTTTACAATGGCCTCCTATCAAGATTATTGGGAGATTCTAAAGGATGATCTTTGGGAGGTGTTTAGAGAGTTCATAGACAATCACATAGTAAGTCCAAAAGTCAATGCTACCTTTTTGGCTTTAATCCCTAAGAAGATTGGTGCTATTCACCCTAAGGACCTTAGACCAAGCACCTTGGTGATTAGTATCTACAAAATTTTAGCTAAGGTATTGTCCTTGAGGACAAAAGAAGTTATCCCTTCCTTGATCAACAAATCCCAAGGGGCCTTTGTACAAGGGAGACAAATTACAAACCAAATCCTAGTAGCTAATGAGTGCTTGGAGGAAATGAGAAGATCTAAGAACAAAGGTTTTTCTTGGGAGTTGGATATGGAAAAGGCCTATGATTTGGTGGATTGGCAACTCCTTTACAAGTTTTGAGGAACTGTGGGTTTGGAGAGAGGTGGTCTATGTGGATTCATCATTGTGTCAGCTCTAGTCACTTCTCTATTTTGGTCAAAGGAGTGGTAAAGGATTTCTTCCCAGCTTGTAGGGGTATAAGACAAGGTGATACTTTTTCTCCTTTCCTTTTTCACCTTATTAGTAAATGGGTGGAAAATAGGCAGGGTTGGAGTGTTAGTGGCTCATCTTCAATTTGCAGATGATTTTACTAATTTTCTGTGAAGGAGGAGATCTTGAGAAGGTAAGGAATTTAAAGACATTGGTAAAAAGATTTGAAAAGAAAATTATCAGATCTTCCCACTGGGTAAAAACTGTTGATATCTTCAAAGACATTTCAACAAATGATATAACAAGGAAATGGAAGGAAGTGGCACAAATGGAAACACATAAAGAAATTATAAAGATGGTTTGGAAACCACCAGAGCCAAATAGATTGAAGCTGAATTTTGATGGAAGCTCCCTAGGAAACCCTGGGAGGGCAGGAATAGGGGGAGTTTTCATAAATCATCATGGAGATGTTGTGGCCTTATTCTCAGGACCAATTGGGTTTGGAGACTCAGTTCAGGCAGAGACAATGGCACTCTTACAAGGCCTGAAATTAGCAGAACAATTAGAAGCAAGAGAATTGGAAGTGGAAGGGGACTCACTTTTGGTCATCTCTTGGGCTAAGCAAGCAAAAGCAACACCACGGAAATACTGACATGCATTTAGGGAGGTCGACATTCTTGCTAAGAGTTTTAACACTACATTTGGGTGGGTTAAAAGGACAGCAAATGGAATGGCAGATACTCTAGCAAAACAGGGAGTTGATAGAACTACTTTATTTTGGGCAAAACTGTAACTAGCTGTATCAAACAGAGGGGTGTTTATCTATGTAATATGGGAGTTTTTGTAAAGTGATGTACTCTAGAAGAAGAGTAGCAAAGTAACTGTAATCTACTTTTAAATTAATTAATAAATTCTACTTTACTGATAAAAAAAAAAGATTTGAAAGGATCTCCAACCTGAAAGTCAACCTTGAAAGGAGTAGTGTAGTAGGGGTAAATTTATAAACTAGAGAGGTGGAGGCTATTGCAGGGTGTTTAGAGTGTTATATCTCTATTTGGCCTATGACCTACCTGGGACTTCCATTAAGGAAAAACCCTAAGGAGTAGGGGTGTAAACAGATCGAATTCAAACCGAATCAGGCAATATCTGAATTCGAATATGATTAGAAAATTAAACATCTAAATTCGATTCAATATCTGACGGATATTGAAAATTAATATTTGAATTTGAATTCTAATTCAATTAAATATTCAAGTATTTGTTCATTTCGAATTCGACAAATTTTTTAGGTAATTAATAAATATATAAAATAAATATTTTATTTATATAAAGTATATAAATATATAAATATATAATTATATATAAAACATTTAAATATTCTATATATTATATAAAAGAATTAAATAATCGGTCGAATTTGGATATTTATCGAATCGAATCAGGTCATATCCGAATTCGAATCCGATTAGCTTTTTGGTATGAATAGGATATCCAAATTCGACTGATTAGATATTAGAATTATCTGAATACGATTCAATTATGTCAAATCTCGAATTCGAAATCGGATTTTCAAATACCATTGACACCCCTACTAGGGAGAGTAGTTTCTAGTGCCTAGTTGTAAAGAAGTTTGAAAAGAGATTAGCTTCGTGGAAGAATAATTGCATCTCTTTGGGGAGTAGAATCACCTTGATTAGAGCCACCCTAGTTGTTGAGTGGCCCGGTTTGTTTTGTTGAGTGGCCCGGTTTGTCTTTAGTTTGCTTTTATTTAATTAGGAAGTTGTTGGGCCTTAGGCCCATTAGTTTTTTATTTTTTAAAGTTGTGACTATTCAGTTTTAGTAGCCGCCCTACTAAGGGCATCTTTGTAATATCTCATCTTTAAGTTACATATAAATATAACGAGGGGCTAGCGGCTAGGGTTAAGTTTCTCATAATCCTAGTTGACCTCCTACTCTTTTCTTCTCCTTCCCTCTCTACTGTTGAAATCTTCATCTTCCTCCTCTTTCTTTCACAAGAAGCTTGACCAAATAAGCAAATAGTGATCTCTACTTGGTATCAGAGCAGGTTGAAGGTTCTTGAAGTTGTTCTCTCATGCAGCCCTTGATCGGCCGACTGCATGGTGATTTAAGAGGCTGATCGAAACTCTCAGGTAAGCCCAGTTTTTGGATTTTCTTGATGGATCTGTGTGCCCTGTAGCTAGTCTAGGGTTTCTCATCAGAATTAGGAAAAACTGGAGAAAGGGGAAGAGTCATGGTTTTGCTGGACTCTTCAATTTTGACTTAGGAAGAGGTGCCCTAGATTTTTAGGGTTCCTTGGAGTTTTTTGTAAGGGGCGATTCAAGTCCTACGTGGTTTGGAGGCTTCTAGAGAGGGCGATTCAATTTTGTCTTGTTTGATCTTGCTGCAATTTTTAGTTATTTTCTTTAGCTTTTTTGAGAAGCATGGAGGGCCATAGAGTTGAAAATAAGCCCGGGAGTGAAATGGGACCAGTGGGAGGGGGTGCTAGAGACCCCTTCGGGGCTGGAACCATTACCACAGTTAGGTTGGATGGTGCAAACTACATGGAATGGTCACAATCTGCAAAGATGGCCATTGGGGCTCGTGGGAAATTAGGGTATATCACTGGTGAAGAGGTGAAACCCGAAACTACCAACTCCCGATGGGTGCAAGAAAATTATATGGTGATGATGTGGTTGTGTAATTCCATGTTGCCACATATAAGTAAAAATTTCTTATGGGCAAATACTGCCAAGGAGATATAAGATGGGGTTGCAGAAACCTATTCACAAAGGGAGAATGTTGCTAGGGTTTATCAACTGAGAAATCAGATTATTGCTACAAGGCAGGGAGATAGATCTGTTGCAGCCTATTTTCCAGCCCTTAAGACCCTGTGGCAGGAGATTGACCATTTGGAGACCTTTGCTTGGGAAACCACCAAGGATGCAAATACCTATCAGAGACATTTAGAGAAGTATAGGGTGTTTGAATTCCTTGTTGGCCTTAACCCTGAGTATGATATTGCACGACATCATCTTCTTTCTAGGGATAGCGTCACTCTCTCCCAAGCATATGCTTTTGTGTCAGGGGAGGAGTGCAGGAGGAATGTGATGATGAAAACCCAAATTTCTGATCAGTCTGCCATGGTTTGTGACTACTATAAGAATCCTAAACAGACAAGAGATACTTGTTGGAAGCTTCACCCACATCTTGTGCCAACTAGATTGAAAAATAAGAAGGGAAATGCGCACATGGCAGTTACTGGTGACACTCCAGCCCCTCCTACTACAGCTGCTTTGGAGTCTGTTGCAGCTGCTACAGTAAGGGCCGAACTTGAGAGGTATGGGCTACTTTTGAACCAGCGGGATACAGCTAGTTCCAGTTCAGCCGCAAGCGGACAACAAGGTACAGGTGGCACTGGTGGAGCTCACTCTACCTCCTTTGCTCACACAAGTAGTTCACACGTCACTGCAAATTATGTTTCCACTTCAGGTAAGGAGGGACCTCCTTGGATTATAGATTCTAGAGCCTTAGAGCACATGACCCATAGCTCCACTATTTTTTCCTCTTACAAGCTCTGTTCTGGCAGAGATAGGGTCTCCACAGCTGATGGATCCCATGTTCCTATTGCTGGAAAGGGATCTGTCAAGATTAATGATTCTATTTGTTTACCCTTTGTCCTTCATGTTCCCAGATTGAGCACTAATTTGTTATTTGTTAGTAGTTTGACTAAGAATCTGTACTGTTCAGTAATTTTTTCTCCTGGACGTTGTATTTTGCAGGATCTGGATTCAAAGATGATGATTGGGAGTGGTCGTGAAGTGAATGAAATCTACCTCCTGGATGTTCTTTCCCCTCACCAAAGTCATCATGTTAGCAGGAACAGTGAGTCAGGATCTGTGAGTCAAGTTATGTTTTGGCATAATCATTTGGGCCATTTATCTTTTTCTTCTTTGAGTTCTTTGTTTCCAAAACTCTTTGAGTCTGTTAGTCTGTCAAGTCTGGAGTGTGAAGATTGTCAACTTGGAAAGCATTGTAGACATTCTTTTAAACCTAGTAATAAAAGATGTTCTTCTTCTTTTGATGTTATTCATTCGGATGTGTGGGGCCCTTACCATGTTCCTTTTATGCGAGGTTATCGCTGTTTTTTCCTATTTGTGGATGATTTCTCTCGATACTCTTGGATTTACCTGATGAAATCCCGTGATGAAGTACCATCCTTGGTGAGGCAATTTCATCAGATGGTGCTAACACAGTTTGGAACAAGAATAAAGGTGTTCAGATCCGACAATGCCAAGGAATATTTTGAAAGACACCTTGCCTCATATCTGTTAGAATATGGTGTTGTCCATCAGAGCAGTTGTCCCTACAGTCCACAACAGAATGGTGTTGCAGAAAAGAAGAACAGACACATTGTTGAGATTGCAAGAAGCATGATGATCACATCTACATTTCCAATTCGATTTTGGGGTAATGTAGTTCTCACAACAGTATATCTGATTAATAGGGTGCCCTCTCGTATACTTGGATTCAGCACCCCATTCAATCTCCTTTTTCCTCAAGGGGAGATGTTTCATATTCCTCTCAAGGTGTTTGGGTGTGTCTGCTTTGCACACATCCTTGGTCCTCACAGCTCGAAGCTTGATCCCAAGGCAAAGAAGTGTGTCTTCCTTGGATATGCAGAGAATCAAAAAGGGTACCGCTGCTATGATCCAGTCTCTGGAAACCGATATGTTACCATGGATGTCACCTTTTTTGAATCCACGTACTTCTTCTCACTGAATCCTTCTCAGGGGGAGTGTTTGGGGGAAGTAAGTCAGCAATCTATCCCTCTCCCAGTTCTAGTCCCTGTGTCATCTCCTGTACTTGACCACCACCCGGTGCCACCTACCTTGCCACCTCCTTTGTGTTCTGTCTCTCAGCGTTACTCACGACAGAGACTTCACAAGGCGATTGATTCCACTACAGCAGAACTCACACCACTTCCTGTCGATCCCTTGGAGACTCCAGATTCGGCTGATATGGATTCAGGTATTCCTCTTGATCCCGCTACTATTTCAGTTCCCATTGATC
>NW_010729275.1:180617-241187 GCF_000365185.1 Nelumbo nucifera | reverse complement strand
ATATCATGCACTGAAATCTCTTACCTTATCGCTGAAGTAACACCCATGCGAGCAGGAGAGCAGTCCACACACAACAGCCGCTTCACACAACAGCCACTACCCACACAGTTTGGCCCTCTATTCTTCCTCTACTAGGAGAGGGCGATCTCAGAAATCACAGCAACTGACCACATACGACCTGACTGGAGGCATAGAGACCCCAAGGGAAGAGGGCGATCACTCCTTTTCAGCCCTTTCCCTTATCTCCAATTGAACACAAAAAAAAAGAGGAAAACCCTAGATAGGGTGCGCAGAGAATGAACCCTAGGCAAGTAGAAACGAAGGCAGATTTAACCTGGCATGTTATAATTCAGGTCTGCCTTAGAGTTCGGCCTGACTGAGTTCAGTTATGTAGAAGAAGAAAAAGTGATAAAGAAAAAGAGAAAGAGAGAAAGAGAGAAAGAGAGAAGAGAGAATTCTGGTTCGAACTGAAAGAGTCAACTTAACTTCTCCCAGTCGGCCAGTAAGTATTTATATTATTATTAAAACATGACTGAAAAGACCTATGTGCCCTTACTTAAGTTAAGAGCACATGTTTCAACACAACATTACAGATCAGCAACATCAATCAAGGTATAAAGACAGAAATACCCCTACGCTAACAGAACACTCCCCCAACACCAGAAGGACCCAGATTGCCTAAACTACTACCATCAAAGTTGAGCTTAATGATACCCTCTTGAGGAGGCTTCCACTCTATTGACGGTTTAGGTCTCATGCTAGAACTTTTGGCCACCACTTCCCAATTTCTCCATAAATCATCAAAGGAAAAAGGAGAAAATAGTTCCAAGGTTTTCACCCAACTGATTTCTCTATTAATTAAACACTCCCATACAATTACCTCATTCTTCTCCTCGTCAAAAATCCTGGCATTTCTTTTCTCCCAGATAGTCCAAACCAGTGCAACCCAAGCACTAAGGGTGTCAATGGACCGGTTTTGGATTGGACCCCACCCAGTCCAAAATCAATTTGGACAGATTGGACGGACCAACAAGACATATTGGACTGGACCAATTCGGTCCAAAATATTTATTGGATTGGATTGGACCTGGTCCGTCCGTAACAAATTTATATTGGATTGGGTTGGATTAAGCCAATATCCGGACCATTGATATAAGATAAGAATATATGTGTTAATGGACCAGGTTTGGGTTGAAACCAATCTAAATCAAAATGAATTTGAACAGATTGAACGGTCCAGACATCGAATTGGACCGGTCCAAATTGGTCCAAAACATTCATTGGACAGGATTGGACCTGGTCCATTTCTAATGGACTCACATTGGATTGGATAGGGTTGGACCAAATCCAGTCCAATTGACACCCCTACCTAGCACACCTCCACAAGACTCTACCTCTTTTCTTGGGCCATCTGAAAGTTGTAGGTTCAAATAGATTCTAACCTACATCGGCATTGTCCACCTATGCCCAAAGAGACTAAAAAACTTTTCCCATAGACCCACAACAAAAGGCATGCTTTTATTGGAGCATTGTAAAAAAGTTTTGTGACCATGTGGGCTAATTGAAACCAAATCACCAAGGCATGCATCCACAAGGTGATTTGGTATAAGAAAGTGTTGACCATGTTAAGTTGTGAACTCATCGAAAGCAAGTCACCCAAGCATAAGAAAGTGTTGACCCGTGACGATGTGAACACATCAGAACACACGTTAGGCTACCTTGGCATTTCTTGATTGTCATAGTAAGGTAGTAGGTAGGGCTGCAATTGAATTGAGCTCTAATTGAATAGATCAAGCTCGAGATCGATTATGTTCCGTTTGAATTTGATTCTAATCAAGTTCAAATCTCAAGGCAAGCTCGACTAGTTATTCGAACTTGACCTCGGGTAATAACAACTTTGGCTCGGAAGCTCATGAGCTAGGCTCGATTAACATATAAATACATAGATATATATAATATAATATAAAATATATTTTTATATTCTATATAATATAAGAATATACTATATATTATAATATATTTATAAAATATAAAAATATATTCATTTTCGAGCCAAAGTCGAGCTCATCGAATATTTAATCGAACCGAGCTCAAATCAAGAAATAGAGTTTGAATATAACTTGAGCTTAGCAGTATTTTAGTTGAACCAAGCCAAGACATACAGAAGTTTGGCTCGGCTCGACTTCATTGCACCCCTAGTAGTAGGCCTTAGAGGTAGTCTCTATTTTTTCATATGTTAGTTTATTATTTTTTTGTATCATTTCAGATTAGAAAAAAGGCATGCACTCATTGAGTGATTCGATTGTTAGTATTTTTGTTTTTTATTGTAGGGTTGGAAGAAAGTGTTGTAACCAAGTCAACTCATTGAAACCAAGTCACCCACACATGCACTCATTTAGTGATTTAGTTTTTCATTTGATTGATAGAATGCTTGTGTTTCATTGGAGGGTCACTTGAAAGTGTTCCTTTCATGTAAACTCATCATTCAACATGTTAGGCTACTTTGCACTTCTAAATTGTCATAGTAAGGTAGTAGACATCAAAACATGTTAGACTACCCTTATGGCTGCATTTGGAAACGATGCAAATAGTGTCCGAATCCGATTGGATTTAAAGACTCGAATTCGAATCCAAATCCTAATGGACTCGGATCGGATTCGGATTTAATCTGACTCCACTACAAATTTTCTAAAATATCTGAAATATTGAAATTTTTTATTATTTTTTAACCTTTATATATAATAAATTAATATAAATATAACACACTAAATTTATTATATACATAAATTTATTAATAAATGTTATATTATAATCGGATTCGGATTTTAATCGGATCGGATGGGGTCAAATCCTTATTCGATCCGATTATTAATCGGATGTAGATTGTAACATCCAAATCTGATCCAATTACATATATACATCATCCGAATCCGAGATAATTGGATCAGATGTTGGATCGGGTCTCGGATTTTTGGGTACCATTGACAACCCTAGTAAAATGGTTCGTGAAAATACAAAGTTGGGTTAGTTTTGCATTGACAAATTTACTTCTTACCAAACATGCTTTTAGCTGCAATGGATGCAAACACAAATTCCAATAAAGTATATGCCTTTTTTATCAAAAACCCACTTGAATGTAAATTTACTTCTTTTTGTTGATGTACTTTTACATCCCATTATCGATGTAAACATGCATTGGAAAATGTGTTTTATGTCATTTGTCAATGCATAAATGCATTTTTACCAAACACAAGAAAAAATGAACCATAGTGTAAATTTACCCTGAACCGGGATTTACAGTCCATTTACATCGTTTCGAAGCACAGCCTATATTTCTAAATTGATAGCAAGTTACTATTTTATTGAAGAGTCACAAGAAAGTATTATGACCACGTGAACACATCACAACACATGTTAGGTTACCTTAGCAATTCATGATAGTCATAAAAAGGTAGTAGAACATAGACCTTATAGGTAGTCTCTATTTTTTCACATGTTACCAGATTGTTTTTGTATCATTTGGGGTAGGAAAAAGGCATGCACTCACTAGGTGATTTGATTTTTCATTTGAGTGTTAGCATTTCTGAGTATTATTGTAGGATTGCAAAAAGTGTTGTGACCATGTCAACCCATCAAAACCAAATTACCCTGACATGCACTCATTTAGTGATTTAGTTTTTCATTTGATTGGTAGCATGCTTCTGTTTCATTGGGGTAGCAACAACAGAATGCACTCACTAGTTAATTTGGATTTTCATTTGATCAATACCATGTCTATGTTTTATTAAAAGGTCGCAAGTTAGTGTTGTGGCCATGTGAACACATTGAAACCAAATCACCCAAGAAAGCACTCATTGGGTGATTTGGTTTTTCACTTGGTTGATAACATGTCGTGTTTTATTTGAAGGGTCAAAAGAAAGTGGTGTAACCATGAAAACTCATTGCTCCACATGTTAAGCTATCTTTGTATTTCTTGATTGTCAAAGTGAGGGAATGGACTCTAGAGGCATAATTTTCAAGGTTTGAGGCGAGGCTAGGTGATGACTTCGTTTTAATAAAACCCATCTTTTACTATTAACCATCTCTTTTTTAATGTTATTTTACTTTACCTGTTCTCAAAAAAGACTACTAATTGTTGCCTAATCACCTAGGCGATGGGTTTTTATGAATAAAAGTCATGAATCCTATGGTAATTCCTTAAGTTCCATGGAAAATAGCAACCATCTTTCACATAATTGTCTATAATCTTCATAGAAAATGTAAAAGCTTCATTTGAAGCATAGAAAATCAACATATTCATGAAAATAAATAAATGAAACAAAAGAAATTTCAGAAAATAGAGGAGCTGAGCCTCTATTTTTGTCCTAGGAAAAGAAGAAAAGAAAGGATGAAAGAGATGACGATGATGATGACGATAGAAATAGTCAACGTGTTGATTGGATAAAATTTTGAATTCTTCCATGCTTATCAATTCATGTTTTCAAGCCTTTTTTATGGGAAACAGTAACTTTCATCAATAATAATAGTTAGAGGATACAACTATCACCATCCAAAGGCCGGACGAAAAGCCCTTTGACAATATCAGACTTACAAACAAGTCCAAAACAACTCCTGCCTATTAACTCCTTGCTTAGCTAAAGCATCAGACATCCCATTTACTGATCTTCTTGCCCATTTAAACTGCACCCCAGTCTCTTCCTAAGCTCAAGATTTCTCTAAGCTATTGTCTGAAAAGCCATATACCCAAGCTTCTTGCTTGCATCCAGCCTATTACCGGTTTGGAATCTCCCCCCACTTCTAACTGTTGCATTCTCCATTGCTTTACCAGTCTGAGACCTTGGAGTAAGGCGAAAACTTCTGCCCTTAAGGAGTCTCCCACCCCTAAAGGGCCTGAGTAAAGCACCAACACTCTAGCCCTCCTCATCTCTAAAGTCATCCCATATACCTAAGGGGCCTGAGTTACCTAGAGAGATTCCATCAAAATTCAGTTTCACTCTAAAGCAAGACAGTGGGGCCAACTTTCCTGTACTATAGGAGAAAAGGATGAGGATCCAGCTATGGCACTCCATCCTCTAGTGAAATCAGTATAAAATAAGTCTTTGAACGTTTTTTTTTTTTTTTTTTGATCAGCAAAGGTAACTTTTATTAATCATAATGAGAAAGATGAGCTTACAAATTTGCGGGTAGTTTACCCACACCCATAATGTAAATAGATAAAACTAGAGATGCAATCCCCCAAATTCATCCTTACAAATATAACCCAAAAAGTGTTGCCTCTTTGCCCCTTGTTTAGCTAATGTATCTGTCATGCCATTTGCAGTTCTCACCCATTTAAATGTAACACTCAGTTCCCTTGTTACCATTTCAATTTCTCTAATCCTTTGCCTGTATATCCAAGGGGTTTGGCAATGAAAATTTGTCCAGGAAATCACCACCACAGACTCCCCTTCCACTTCTAACCTTTGGAAGCCAAGCTGTTTTGCAATTTTCAGCCCTTGAAGAAGAGCCATTAATTCTGCTGTCAGTGAGTCCCCTTGCTCTACAGGACCCGAGTAGAGCACTAGTACCTCACCTTCCTGAACCTCGGAATACACCCCCTAGACCGGCACTTCATTTCCTAAAATACTTCCATCAAAATTTAATTTTGCAGAGTTAGGTGCTGGCAGCCTCCACTCCATAACAACCCTTTCTTTCTCTTGACCCGAGCTTGCCACTTCCTTCCATGATCTCAGAATATCATTGAAGGAGAAATCATGGAATATTTCCAAAGTTTTTACCCAATGTGCAACTTTTATCTTTATGGCTTCTATGACTTCCAACTCTGATCTACACCTTTCATTGAAAATCCTCCCATTTCCTTCTTCCCAAATAGTCCAAACCAGTGCTGCTCTCAATGCTTTCCACAGAATCCTACCTCTTTTCTTTGCCTGCCTCAGGAAAGTTGGGTCAAAGAGACCCACCACATCTTGGGGAGGAGTCCCCCCTGCATTCAAAAAGAGAACAGAAGTGCTCCCAAACACCAAGTGCAAAGGTACATTGAATAAACAAATGGGAAATATTCTCTCCACTAGCTTTGCAGAGGCAACAAACATGTGGGGAAAGGCATTTATTTGGCCTTCCCTTCTGCAGCAAGTCACAGGTATTTATCTTCCCAAGAAAGATCTCCCAGCAAAGGGCCTGAATTTTTTGGGGGAATTGGCTTACTCCAGATTTCTTTAACCGGGAGGTTCAAACCCAAGGTGGTGGGCTGAATTAGGTTATTGAAAAAAGCACACGTGAAGCTGCCATCAGTAGAAAGAGCCCACACCCTTGTATCCTCTATACTTTGGTCTAGGAAAACAGAATCTAACTTGGCCAAAAGGGTTGTCAGAGACTCACATTCTGAGTCCCTAAGACCCCTTCTGAACCCAAAATCCCAGTTCAACCCTAAGGTATTGAGAGTCACAAATTTTGAAATGGGTTCATATTTATAGATTGACAAAGTAAAAAAGTATGAGGAATTGGGTCTTTAGTGGTTGTTCTCCCAGCCATAGGTCTTCCCAAAATAGGACCTTGTTCCTGTTTCCCACATCAAATCGAATATGATTGAGGAAGGAAGGAAACACCTCTTAGATAGCTTTCCAAGGTGATGAAGAAGAGGCATTAGGGGCTACGTTTACATCCCAGCCATTGTCCGAACACCCATGTATACTTACAATCACCTTGTGCCAGAAACTTTCACGTTCCAGGGGAAATCACCAAAGCCACTTTCCTAAGAGGGTTGAATTTTTCTGGACTAGGTTTCCTATCCCAAGCCCCCCTTTGCCCTTTGGTCTACAAACCAGCTCCCATTTCACCAAATGATCTCTTCTCCTCCCCTGGTTCCCATAGGAAGTCCCTCATCAACTTCTCCTACTTTCTTGCCATTTTGAACAGTTCCAAAACTTTTGGCCAATGTATAAACTTGATGGTAATGCCCTCAACGAGTGCTTCCTTAGATCTTTCTTTTCCTTGGAAGATCTTATTATTCATCTCCTCCCACACCAACCAAATGACAGCTGCTCTTGTAGTTTGCCACATCACCCTACCTCTATTCTTTGGTAACTGGAAGAAACTAGAGTCAAAGAGGTTCCACACACACGAAGGAGTCCACCTGCAACCAAAGAGAGAGGAGACTCAGGCAAAGACAACAGACATGTGGGGAAAGGCACCAATCTGGCCTTTTTCTTTGAAGTACATCCAAAGTATTGACCTTTTAGAGAACCACTTCCCAACAGAAAGCCCTAACCTTTGGTGGAACAGGAGTACACCACACTTGTTTAGCAAGGAACAGGTTAGGCACAATATCATAACAAAGTAAAGCATTGAAAAATGAAGAGCAAGAAAAGACACCTAAGGGGGACGCTGACCAAACTCTATTATATGGGCAAGACTGATCTAGAAAAAACAGTAATCAATAGAGAGAACAATTCATCTGCAAATGCCACTTTTGAGTCCCTCGACCCTCTCTTCAGTCCCAAATCCCAAGAGCCCTTATTCACACAGAGGAAATAACCTTAAATTTATTTAAAGAAAGAGACAACCAGGAACCTATCCTTAAGAGGATGTTCCCTACCCAAGTGTCCTCCCAAAACAAAATTTTGTTACCTGAGCAAGCATCATACCTAATAAAAGGTTGAATAGAAGGTGGGACTCTGACGATTGATTTCCTAGGGGAGAAGTGAGAAGCCATGGGGTCAATACCAGTGTCCCATCCATTTGCTGCCAAGCCGTGAATACTCACCACCACTTGATGCCACAAGCTATCCTACTCTAGGGGAAACCTCCATAACCATGTCCCTAACAAGGCTAAGTTTCTTAATCTAATATTACCAATGCCTAAGCCCCCGAGTTCTCACTTCCTAGAGACAACTTCCCACTTCACTAGACAATATAAACATATCCAAGAGCACTGTGTAAAAAATCTCTTAGTGATTAAGCAAGGTGACCCTCCATGAGTGCATTATCACCTAAGCAACCCCTTGACAACTATGGCCCCACTTGGATTTGATAGACTAGAGGGACAAGCAAAATCCAGCAGTGTCATTTGGTTAGATTGCTAGTCACCAGAGGTTCCTTGGTAAGTTATCCAAGTACTCAAGAGGCTCTATTCATGACATCCAAATTCAAAAAAAAAAAAAAAAATCTCTTAGATTCCACAATCAGCAAATGTATTAGTTGAACTTTTGCCTAGAAGTGGAATGACTAGGGAAGCGTTATTCTTGTTTGATGGATATGACTTCCCTTTACGGTGGTTGATATTTTCCCCTTTTTCTTCCAAAGTAAAAACTCTGCTACTCTTGCTACATTCATAATTAGCAATTAAAATAATGTGGCATATTTACAAACACCAAAATAGAAATTGTGTTTAGGATGCATGCAGAAAATAGTTAAAATAAACATGTCTTTCAGAAAATGGAAAGAAAAACAACAAATACCTAGAAAAAATGCTAATTCACAATCCCAAAACAAACAAACAAACAAACAACTTAAAATGCTATTAAATCAAAATATTCATAGCACGTGTGGAAAGAAGTACAAAACTGTAATGCAGAAAAAGGAAAAAAAAAAGAAAGAAACAAGGAAAGACTTGGAATCTGTTAAGAGGGGCAGATCACAATAAAGACAAACCGTGGACATTGCTTATTTAAATAACAAGGAAGAAATCTGGATACCTGAAAAACTTTTACCAATACAGCATCGACAGAATCCATTTGAGGTCTCCTTTCACACAGCTTAAATCCAAGCAATGTATAATTCAAATGCTGCACATTGTCAAAAAAGGCAGTACAATTGTCAAAAGAAATCACAATAAGCAGTGGTCTATATAGAGAAGTTTATATGACACAAGGGCTATATGAAGAATACCTGATCAAAAGAAAAATCCTTGCTAGACTCAATAAGCTGCACAATCTCTAATGCATCAGAGCTGACAATCTCAGCAGGAAGTTCCTTGATAATATGATGTAGAACAATTGATATACAGGGGGGATTCTGAGATGATTCTGATAGATTCCCCCCTAAACCCAGTTCTGCAAATAGGTTACCTATTTCCCACTTTTTGACAGTATTACAAATAATTATGATCAGCAGTTTGCAGTGATATGTAACTTGGATCAATAGAATTAATTTATACAATACCAAGAAGAATCATGCAAAGATTTCTCTATTTTGGGGGAACGATAATTGGATAAAAAAGTTGTGTATCCTTCCCCTTTCCCTTAAAAATAGAAAAAGAAAGAAAAAAATGAAAGAAGGAAAAAAATAAATTCTATATTTTATAAATAAAACTGAAATATCTATCAGAAAGAGGCATGTGCAGTCATTTTTTCCATATCCCAGGTAAAGGAATTTCATTGACTAGGAAAGACCATTGTTAATGAATACCTTCTTCCTTTGGTTTGATAGATAAGGTACTAGTTTATCAAAGCCAGGTTGTCCCATCACATGAATCTAACTTTGATACCTTTAGAAGCACTAATTTTAAGTTGTAAGCACTCATGTCAACTGTCAATTCATCAAAGAGTGAAAGTGTGAAACTATATATTTCAGCCTAGGATCTGAACACATTAGCTGATGCACAAGGCATTTCTACAGTGACATGGTAACTCAACTATAGCTACACTAGATTTCTGAAACACAAATTAATTTAAGATTGTTCAGATAACTGAGACCTTAACTTCTTGTCCAGAGAAATGGTAATAATATTCATTAGCTTTTAAATTGCAGGATTTTGAGGTGCCAAGCAGAAAAAAGCAATGAATTGATTCACATTACTAAAAGAAGTTACAGTGAGGGAGGGAAAATAAGGGAAAAAAATAGGATAGTATCGCAGTGTTGAGGATTAAAGATATCTGCTAAAGGAAGAGTATAATGTCTTTTAATTCCCTCCCTCCCTCCTACACAGACATATGCATATATATATATATATATTGGTTAGATTCATTAGCTTTTGAAGTGCAGGAATATTAAGGTGCCAAGCAGAAAAAACAATTGTATTTTGTTCACACATATAAAAGAAGTTCCATGGAGAGAATGAGGAAAAGGAGGATAATGTTGAGGAACCATTTCACATGAATCATGAATTACAAATTTAATGAGGGAATAGGTAGCTGGGTCTGGTGGTCTGGCCTATCATATAAATGGCGTGAAGCATATTTGCACTCTATTGCAAATCATTTTTTCACATATTAAAAAAAAAAAAAAAAACTCAAGTTAACAATAAAAAAAGGATGGTATTGCAGCCTTGAGGATTAAAGATATCCAATAAAAGGAGGGAAAAGATGTCTTCTAATTGCCTCCCTCTGACATAGGTACATGTAGATATATTATTATCCAATTTGAAAGGAGGGATATCTACTTTCTACTTTCTCCTTTTTCCACATTAAGAATGACATATGGGAAAAACATATGTTTTCAAACATGCAATGGAATACAGATACAGCATTAAAGTATCAAAGCTGGAAAGGAAAAGTTTTAATATCCAACTCCTCCACTGACCTGATACGTAAACATGCATTTCACAGACCACTCAATAGTAGGTTCAATTAGGCTGATAAGCAACTTTTTATTTCCTGAAGAATATCTGCTTATGGTTTCTTTTCCCGAAATAATCCGCATCAATATAATACTGATGTCATTAATACAAGTAATAAGATATCCTGTAACAAGATTGTTAAAAAAACATTATATTAAGACAATTTGAAAAAGTGACCAAGGTAAGAATAAATATGGCAGGTAGTTTGACTGCCTACTGGTAGAACTATCAATGAGAGAGATCTAGAAGGAAGAGTGACCAACATTGAAAGCTACATTACCCAGATACAGCAAGGGCAGGTTATGGAGTCATGGAGAGGATGTCTGGACACATAATTTCACTAAAAATTGAAGTGTCCAACACAATCAACAGACCCAGTTTGAAGTGTTCATGCAACAGAGTTGAAAAGCTTGCTTATGTTCTTAGTTCTTACAAATACATGCATGCAATGTTTTAACACTTTCTGCATCATGTGCAATGCTTGTATACAAGTGTATATATTTGTGAGAAGCAAGCATTGTATATGATAATTATACCTCTATCACATGGAAGCAATTTTTGAGCACACCGGACCAGATAAAGATGACAATAAACTGATGCCAATGGATCTGCTAATCCTCTCATCATCATAACCAGACGCTGAAGACTTTCACAAGGTTGATCGTGCAGAAAACGCCAGCAATGTAATATCGCCAGTTCCGAGTAACTGAAATACAACACCATTTAAAGAATAACAGCATGAAAAAATTCTTAACTAACTTTACATTAGTCAAATACATGCATGAAATATCAAAGTAGAAATCGACACTGTATTCAAATACATATGTTTCTTTATTATATTGCTTTTGGAGTTAAATAAAAAGATTTTTCAGAATACTTAAAATCAAACATCTCCATGCCAGGAGTTATATTACATATAAATGAAAGAATGAAAACACGTAGACAAAAATGTGTAATGGAAACAGAAAAAGCATAAGTTCCCCCCAGTATTAAGGATGCAAACACAGACATTGGAAGCAAGGATTATCATTATTTCTTCCCTTAAAATCAAAGGTTGATACAAACACAAGTAACTCAGCCAATATGTTAATTCTTTCTTCTAGGATCAAATAAGACAACAGCAAGACTAGAGAAAATAATCAATAACAAAAAGAGGATACAAGGCTACAAACAAACTGAATAAAATAAGTACCCACACTGCATGCAGTAAAGTACACCAGTGTTTCTACCACATCCTAATGGAATGGGTAAGCTATGCAAGTTGAATTACCCAGGCCTTCCATATGCAGGCACTTTTTTTTGGATCAGCAAAGCAGGTCATTCATTAATTAATTGAAATAAAAAAGGTTACAACAAGAGATTGTGAAAATTTGAAACAACCCATGACATAACATACACAACCACCACCCTATTACGATTGTGCTCAATACATTTGCTGTTGGTGAACTCCTTTAGCCAAACCATATGCCAGGTTATTAGCAAATCTCCTAACTATCTGAATGTTCATGTCTTTTGAGAGCCACTTAAAGCGTCTAATCTCATTTCAAAATTGCCAAACCAACCCACTTATGTTTGTTCAACCACCCTACTACAATCTTTGAGTCCCCTTCAATAACCAATCTTCCAATTCCCATTTCTTTAGCTTTTGGTACCCCAAAAACTACTGCTAAAAGTTCTGCCCTTACTGAATCACCTCATTCTGTTGGACCCAAAAACAAAGCACAAATAGTACCACCCTTATCCCTTATCACTCCCCAATTCTTGAGGAACTAGGATTGTCCAAATTGTTGCCATCAAAGTTCAATTTCATCCAGCCACCAATTGGTGGTGACCAAGCCTCAAGGACTTTTTGTTTCCTAGAGGAAGAGCCAGCTATTGCCCCCCAGTTCCTGAAGAAATCTTTCACTGTGCAGTTTGAGAAAAGTTTCAATGTCTTCACCCAATGTGCAACTCTTAGGTTTATGATCTCAACAAATGTCTCCTTACTCCTTTCTCCCCAAAAATTCTTGTATTTCTTTCTTCCCAAACTGTCCAAATCACCACTGTCCTTGTACATCTCTACATAACTCCATCCCTTCTTTTTGTGCTCCTCAAAACAGATGGCAAAACAACTTGTCCAAACTAGCAGGGGGATTTCACCTACAACCAAAAAGAGAAAAGAACCATTCCCAAATACAGCAAACAAAAGGGCGAGAGATTAAGGGATGGAAGGCACTTTCGCCATTCAACTTACACAAAAAAACACCAATTAGTGGACAAGATCCAATTTGGTCTTTTCCTTTGCAATAAGTCACAAGTATTAATACAAGCATGGAAGACTTCCCCGCAAAAAGCATTGACTTTTGGGGGGATAGGAACACACCAAACTTCATTCACAAGAAAGGGAGGAGAAGAGGTGGCTACAAGAGAAGTGAAAAAAGATTTGCAAGAAACAACCCAGTAGGATTAAGGGACCACGCACAATTATCCTTCACTGTATCATCAAAGACTAAATTATCCAAGATGCTCAACAAGTTAGACATAGAGGAAATTTCAGGCTCTCTAAGAATCCTTGTTAAACTCAAATTCCAATTCAGCCCTAAAGAGGAAGGAAGAAATTGAATGAACTCAGACACAGGTCTTTCTTTAAGGTTGGAGAGAACAAAGAAGAAAACACATCTTTCAAAGGAGACTCCCCAAATCCAAACATCTTACTAGAACCTAATCCTATTCAGGCACTTTGCTGCTGGTGACTTGATGAGGAAGTGGTTTGAAATTGCTTGCTCTTCTTCTTGTAAGGTTGTCACCAGGCCCTCTTGGTCCCCACCTAATGAGAGTTTCATAAAGTTGAACTTCAATGGTAGCAGGGAAGGAAACCTAGGTCCCTCCAGCATTGGAGGAGCTTTTAGGGATGAGGAAGGAAGAGTTCCTTTGAATCTGCCTTCAACTTGAAGATAAATTGGGGAAAGAGTTGTATAGCAGGGATCAACCTGGAAGAAGAAAAGATGAGAGTGTTTTTTTTTTTTTTTTGATAGATGAGATGAGAGTGTTAGCTAAGATCCTGGGATGTGAGGTTAACAGTGGCCATTGGAGTACTTAGGTCTTCCATTGGGAGGGAAACCCAAGATCAGAGGTTTTTTGGAAACCAATGGTATAGAGATTAACAAAGAAGTTGGCCTTGCGGAAGAGGAACTATTTGTCCCTATGTGGGAGAATAACCTTGATTAGAGCTACTTTAGCCAACCTACCAACCTATTTCCTTTCAACATTCAGAATTCCAACTAAGATAGCAAGCTAGCTAGAGAAATTATGAGGGATTTCCTTTGGAAGCCTACAGATGAAAAAAGGGACCACCTAGTAAAATGGGAACAAGTTAGTAAAACCAATGTTTTCAACCCGGCATTGACCCAGCCTGTCGAACCATTTGAACCGTCACCCGGCCAGGATTCCAGGTCCGGTTCAGTCAAGACCCATCAGATGGTCAAAAACCATTGACTTGGGCAAGAACTGTTCGAACCAGCCAGTTCAACCATTGACTCGTTTGACCCAATGGCAAGGTCACGGGTTGCACACTGAATACATGCAAACTTTCGGAGGCCATAACTTTGCACTCCGATGTCCGATTGGGGTGATTTTTTTTTATTTTGGGTAACTTTTCGAGATCTATGTGTTCCAAGGCACTGTAGCCCACTATTTTTGCGAAAACAAAAACCTTTTTTGGCCTCAAATTGCAATTTTTAATGTTTTTTATAAATAAAAAATTAAAAACTGAATTAAAAACATATGTTAAATATAAAATAATACATATAACATATCTAGAACATATTTATACATTATTTATTGCCAAAATATATATTTATATACACACACACACATATATATATATATATATATATATATATATATATATATATATATACTTAATACATATATATGCTGACGTGGCACGGTCTGAACCGTTCGACCTGGCTGGTCGAACCAGTGACCCACAACTCGGAGGCAAAAACGGTTCGACCTCCAGGTCGGTTTTTAAAACATTGAGTAAAACAAAGGAGAAGGGATGTCTAGGAATGGGAAACCTAATCCACAAGAACACATCTTTGTTAGGAAAGTAGCTTTGGAGGTTTCTGGTGGAAAGTGACAAGCTATAGCACAAGGTCATAGAACACATTCACAGGTAGATGAACAGTGGTTGGGATGCAAAGGTAGCTTCTTCTTCAACCTCAATCTCTCCTTAGAAAGCAATTCAAGAGGTATATCCAACCTTTATTAACTTCATCAGATTTGATGTGGGATGTGGGTCTAGGGTTCTCTTTTGGGAAGATCTTTGGTTGGGTAAAACTCCTTACTGTTCTCTATTCCCTGAACTTTATTCAGTGTCTGAATAATAAGCCTCAACCTATTTCAAACTTTGTTACCTTCTCTCAATCAGGCTTGTGTTGGGCGTTGGGACTTTCGTTTTGGGAGGGGTTGAGGGATAATGAGTGTGAGACCCTTATTCAACTGCTAGACAATCTTAAGTCAGCCTTCTTTGATCAATCTGTAATTTTAGGAAATGGAGTGTCATATCCCCATTTCCTGCATGTATCAATGTCAATATACATATCCGGGATTCATAGATAACTTCTGTATAGTTGTCAGTTGTCACCCTTTTCTTCTTCATTAACAAAGAAAAAATTAAAAAAAAAAAAAAAAACTCTGATCCATCCTCTATGTTCAAAAGAAACACTCTTGGTCTTTCCTACAGGCATCACTCTGACCCTAACAAGCCATCCATCAACCACATAGGGGTGAAATAACAAGACAGAAATGGTGAGCTGATATTCGAGATGGTGATTTCACAATCTATTAGACCTTTTTTTGAACAATAAATCTATTAGACTATTAGAACTATGCATTTTTCACAAAATCAGTAACCAATCTCCAGAGAGAGAGAGAGAGAGAGAGAGAGAGAGATTACATGCGTGGAAGAAGCTCGCTGATTGAACCTATTTTGCAAAACCAGTTATTACAGGTTTCTTTTGCATCAGGGCAGACATCTATGGCTTTAAAGTTCTCTGCAATAAATTCAGGAGGAGACACTACAAATTGTTAGTTTTCAGTATAACAAAAACAAACAACAGAGGCAACATATTGCAAGCATCTAAATTCTAAGAGAAAAATATGATTATGAAAATACAAAATCAAATTTGTACAGGTAACTTTCTCGCCTCCAAAATCAGTGGTTGTTTCCTATATTGGGATATTGCTACTCATAGGGCCAAAGGCCATTCACAAAAAGAATTATGCCTCGATTCATAAAACAAAATAGACATATTAACCTGGCAAAGAGCAGATTATAGTTCCATCATCAGCATACTTTGCCCTCCTTTTTATGCGTTCCCACACAAGATCTCCAAGCATATCCATTACATCTGTAACTAAAACAAATAATGTAGGATAAAATTGCAAAACAGATGTGTCCATCAGAAGCCTAGCAACCTGCATAAAAAAAGAAGTAATATTATGTATAAATAATTATTGAGTATAAACAATTATTATTTTCTAAGAAGGACCTCAGCTGCTTAAAAGATTTTCTTTACTATCAGCAATAGCAATCAGAAATTTTATTATAGAAACATAATTAAAAAAAAAAAAAAAAGATAACAGATTGTTTGGAAAGGAGGAAAGTAGTACAGAAATGATTGTAGCTCACAAAACTACACAATTGAATCATATGACAATCCTCTGGACCATGTGCCCCCCCAACTTGTCCAGTGAATCAAGTCACATATGCTCTTACAAATCACTATTATATTTGAGAGTTGTCAACTACACTGAAAATCAACCTTCTCCCAAGTTCTATATCTGAAGGCACAAATTGAAGGATGAGCTTTCTTGTTGAACAGGGAGTGGAAACTCTTCCCATTGTGATACTGAGACTCCATTCTAACTTTAAATTTGACCATCCTTGTATAGATTTTTACCCCTATTACCTCATATTTTATCTTTCCTTTTTACTTTTCAGTTTTTTACTAAACCTTCATTCTGTTTCCAATCATAAGCACATGATGATAGTTGACTGGTAACATTTCAATGCTTAAATGGAAATCCATACTTTGTATGCCTGACTTAACATTGTAGTAAACCTCAAAATACTATGATACAAACACATAAATTGTTACCTTGATGGATAATTTCAAAGATGTTACACGATCATCGGCTTGCCAGGCATGGCATATTTCATCTTTAAGTTCATGTAATCTTGAAACGTACTCCTGGCATGTAATGACTTTGACATCCTCCTCCGCAATTTTCTGTGGATCATCAAGTTCCTCTAGATGCATGCTTGTTGAAGACTTATCATGTGCTGCAAGATTCCTCATCGAAAAACTGAACTAAGAAACTATATTGTACATTTACTGAAATCTATGTACCAGGAAGCAGCAATAAATGAATTAATACTTCCTAATGTCCAGAATGAGTTAAAAATAAGAAAAAAAAAATGTAGGGGAAACATACCCTTGCCACTTTTTACTATTACATCAGACATCTGTAATAGAAACAAGATCTCAGTGTCTCAAGCAGAAAACAGAAAAATAGAAGTCTCTTTACAAGATAGAGATATAGTCCCTCATAGAATAAAAAATGACTTTGAAAGCATATTTGTATTAATTATAATTGCAAACAATCGGAACAGTTACAGGTAGAAAGGTATAAAAAACTATGTTTCTTTCCACTCTTGACATAGTTAAAGACTAGCTGACTAGGATGCTCACTACTCAGACAAGGACTAATAAACAAAACAAGAATAAGACTTGTCATTCCCCAAAATCTAGAATATCAATGTGAATATGAGTATATACAATATAATGATTAGTGATGATTAAGAAGTGTTCACACTGAATAACATGCCAAGTCATCCATAACATGTATACCACTCATTGGCTAGAAAATGAGTGGCAAAAATGGCTTACAGGAGATATTAGTGTAAGTGCTTGCTTCATCATCACCTCTATGATGGTATCATGTCTTGTCTGTTAGGTTCTTTTTTTTATTATGGTAACTCTGAACATTATTAATTGTTAGAAAAGACTTAGTTACAATAAAATTCTTGACTGCCACCATTTAGCCAGCCCACAACTACTATACAGGCCCCTTCAACCATCGCATGTTTAAAATTATAAAAAAAAAAAAAAATTGTCATGGTATATTTGATGAAGCCTCAAATAGTAATAGGTTTTCACAAAATAAGACATACTACAGTGTATTAGTTTCATCATACTTAAGGTAAGATGTGGCACAACAGGAAACTCATATAATTATATTCTACAGATATATATAAATCATACAATACCCATATTAGAATCCTTTTAAGTCAATACTACACTAAGTATGATGAAGTAATTTGGGTATTAGAGAATTAATACATATCCTGCACATTATAACCAGGTGAAAATTTGATGAAATATTATCTGACAAAGAATTACAAGCTCACCGACGAAATTGAGACTGTCTTTGTGGCTGAAAATTTCTGCATCAGTGATCTCTTAAAAGAGGCCCACTCTTTTTCTGACAGCTGCAGAGCAGCTTCATTAGAAAGCTTTCTATTATAAGTACTCTGAACATCTTCTACATCCCCAATATGCATTGCCATATTTGCACCCAATCCTCTCAAAGGATCACAGAAATCATCCTTCCCATTGTCAGTAACATCAACCTGAAATAGAATATATCCACTAAATTTTCAGAAATCACTGTGACATAGATATTTATTCAAGATCAAAATCTGAAAGATATTGGGAACTCAGACTCCTTAAGCTGTAAAAAAAAATTAAAAAAAAAAAAAAGCATGGATTCAAGGGGAGAGAAATGCTAGAATTTTCAATGATAGGGAGAGGAATGAGGATTCTATCTGGGACTGCATCTTAAGTAGGGCAATCCATGGGCTAAAACTATGGATATTATTTCTTTGTTTTCCTATGATGATATTTGGAGGAATTGGGGAGTTGTAGTAAGGAGCTTGGAACTAAAGGTAAAGCCGGCTAAAGCTTGGGTATCTCCTGACGAAGGTTTCATTAAGCTTAACTTTGATGGTAGCAGTTTGGGGAACCCAGGACCCTCAGGAATTGAGAGTGTTGTAAGGAATGCAAATGGCAGTATAGTTTCTTTGTTTTCAGGCCTATTGGTGTGGGGGACTCTATTCAAGCCAAGCTTCAAGCTGTTCTACAGGGGGCACAACTTGCTAGGGAGCTGAACATTGACAGACTGCTAATTGAAGGGGATTTGAAGCTGATAATTGATTGGCTAAGGAATCCAGATACCGTTGTTTGGGCCTACAGGGAAGCTATAAAAAGAGTCAAATGGTTGACCTCCAAACAGTAAGATTTCAGTGAGAAAGGAGGTCATCTAATGGAATAGCTGACTCTTTAGCTAAGCAACAGGTGCATAGGGATCATCTTTGCTAGGATCAATTGTAATGTGGTGCTTTTGGGGAGGCTGCATCCTGTGCCTCCCCTTGGGGAATCATTTGTATTTTTCTATTATGATATTCCATTTATAAAATTCTTTTCTATTATTGATCAAAAAAATGGGAGATAACAGAAAGGAAAGGAAAGGAAAACAAAGGAAAAAGCAAAAATAAACATTAAACAACCAGATATCTTGTGAATTCCAACACTGGAATTCTATGGAATGGCACAAAAGAATGTAAAAGTTTCATTTGCCACCTAAAAACTTTCTAAAGGAAAGATGATACTTTTCATGTACAATAAGTGTACATTTAACTCTGAAAAGGAGGTCATTATCCAATGCTGACCCCAGTTAATCCAAGGTCTTGGCTCTTGGGATGGGTGGATTGGATGTCAACCTAACCTCCAACATCTTTGAATTAAGTGGCAGCTATGAGACTCAAACCCACATTCTCAAATTTTTCATCCCAAGATTTCACCATCAGACCAAGCAGTGGTCCCTTTCTTTTAGCTTCGAAAATAAGGAAGAAACAAATAAAAATGCTGAAGTGTCACTTAGGAATCCATGAAGTATAGGAACCTACAGTATTTCCAATAATGACAACTCCACCATTTAGAAGAACATAATGACAAGGCATGTGAAATGGCCAAACAAATGATATATGGAATATGGAACCACTAGCACCTCCCTGTGGATTCAAAAATCCACTAAAATGGTGGAAATGCAGCAACAAGAAATCAGCTCCTCTCCCAGTTCCAAGCAGCATAGTTTTCAAGGCTTCAAGGAAAAGCTAGGCAACTAGGGAGCATGTTGTATGGAGTCTCCTAAATGGACTGTGTCAGACATGCATCAGATACCAACACTCCATGAATTCTTGAGGGCACTTCTATGTGATATTTCCTTTTTATCTCCAAGCTTATTTGACATAAATGAACAGCTAATGTACAATTCAAGCAACTAGGGAGCATGTTGTATGGAGTCTCCTAAATGGACTGTGTCAGACATGSATCAGATWCCAACACTCCATGAATTCTTGAGGGCACTTCTATGTGATATTTCCTTTTTATCTCCAAGCTTATTTGACATAAATGAACAGCTAATGTACAATTCAATATATACATACATATATATATATATATATCAAGAAAAAAGTTTATTAAAAGAAAAGAGAAATTACATCAGAGAGGTGATAAGTCATCACCAGGAGAAGAATGGTCTCAACACCCCCAAACAGACCCTCAAACCTCACACTTTACATCCTCAAGACCCCTAAACAGATCCGCTAACTTCACACTTTACAAACATGAGGTTACCCCACCCATTCCAATCAAAGATCAAATCAAAACCCCCCAAAGAAAAGCACCCTAGAATACACAGGCCCTTAACCCAACAAACAATGCCATGAGTCCACGTTTTCTCATCATGCCAAGTCAAACTCTTGAACATGTGTCAGATTCCAACTCTTGTGTTTGTGTCCATGCAGCATTGCTAGGAGACACCTAGGCGGGCACCTATGCAATGAGTTTTGCAAGTTAAAAACACCTAAATCCTAATTTCAATATTGTAAATATCATATTGAAAATAATAATAGCAATTCAATAAAGTAACTATATTAAAAAACTAAACTAATGAATATTTTTTTATTGGAAATGGTAACTTCATTAATACAACTAAAGAATAACTTTCCAGAGTTAAGTACAGCTGTCAACCCCTAAACAGGTGTTGAGCCCCCAGTAAGCTTTCTTACAAAACTGCCCAGAACATTCTCTCCCTCACAGTTCCTTGTTTAGCCAATGTGTCAGCTAAACCATTAGCTGATCTCCTTGTCCATTTGAAGCATGCACCATCTCCCTTATTTTGTTGAGTATTTCCCCCTTATGGGCTGTCTATAAATCCAGACTCCCAACTTACCAGATTACAGCCACTCAATCAACAATTTAGAGTCTCCCTCTATCTCAATTTGGTGTAACACCAATTGTTTGGCATATCTTACACCTTGAAGCAAGGCCATCACCTCCGCTCTCAATGAGTCCCCACTCCTATTGGTCCTGAAAACATAGCTACAATTCTGCCATTTTCATCTCTGAATACTCCTCCTATACCTGAAGAGCCCGGGTTACCTCTAGAATTCCCGTCGAAGTTCAATTTCACTCCTTGTTGTGTTGGTGGGGACCACAATTCCTGCACAATAGGTTTTATGGAAGTTGTAGATTCCACCACTTCCCAATTCCTGTAAATGTCTTCAGCTGAGAAGTCTTGAAACAAATCCAAAGTTTTCAACCATTGAATAGTCATAATGATTATCCTTTCTACAATTGCCTCCTTGGATTTCTCCACTCCTTTAAAGATTCTATTGTTCCTTTCTTCCCAAACTGACCATAAGATAGCTGCTCTTGTGGCTCTCCACATTAAAAGTACCTTCATAGTTTGTACCAATTAGCCCCTATGATAAGTTTTCACATAATTTTTCTACAAACATTTCCAAGAACATGATGTTCACTAAAAGAAAAAAGCAATAGCCATAAGCTGGTAAACCATTGGATTCAGCCATTTTATCATCCTTTCCCCAAGATAAGTTTCCACATAATTTTTCCTCAATTAAAACATTAGTATTGTCTGTTTACATTATCTTAATTTAGAATTTAGAGTATAAAAAGACTGAAAAGGGGGAAAATGTTCAAGTATAAAACAGAAGTAGATGAAGAGAGAGAGAGAGAGAGAGAGAGAGAGAGAGAGTTGTTAACCAATTAAAATATGTTGAGAAGGTCGTAAAGTGCCACCTAGTATTTTTAGACTCCTAGGCACTTGTCTTTTTTTTTATGAATTCCTAGGCACTTGTCTTGTCACTTAGGCATGCGCCTTATGTGTTGAAGATTAAGCACCATTTTCTAAAATATTTAAGACAATGCGATTAGATGACCCCCAAATGGTAAGATCAAGGAATAGCAGATTCACAATCCTACCTCAATCCAAATACATACTAGGAGAATGTTTTACATGCCCTCATAATACATAATATCAGATTCATAACCTGTTTCTGTCCCACTTTACCAATTCCACCCCAATCCAAATGCATACTAGGAGAATATTTTACACATCTTCGGTTTGCTGATGATATCATTTTGTTTTGTGAAGGGGATGACATTAGCAAGGTTAGGAATCTGAAGTTGGTAGTACAGTTATTTGAGAGGGTGTCAAATCTCAAAATAAATTTCAGCAAGAATTGTGTGGTGGGGGTCAACATGAATGACAGAGAGATGCAGGAATGTGCTTCCGTATTGGGTTGTGAGATTTCTTAGTGGCCGATGAAATATTTGGGACTCCCCTTGGGTGATAACTCTAGAAGTACCAGTTTTTGGAACCCTGTGATAGACAAATTTACCAAAAGGTTGGCCACATAGAAGAAAAATTACCTTTCTTTGGGAGGGAGAATCACTTTGATTCGGTCTACTTTGGCAAACTTACCGGTGTATTTTCTCTCTGTATTTAGAATTCCAGAGTGGGCAGAAGTCTAGAAAAATTGATGAGGGATTTTTTGGGGGAGCCAGGGGAGGAGAAGAAGGACCATAGAGTCAATTGGGAGATTGTTTGTAGAAGCAGAGAGGATGGGGGTTTAGGTCTTGGGAAGGTCCAGACAAGGAATCAAGCTCTCTTGGGGAAGTGATTGTGGAGACTGCCTCTGGAGAAGGATAAGTTATGGGCTAAAGTAATTGTAAGTATTCATGGGCTGTCGACTGACGGTTGGGATGCTGGAGTGCTGAATAGGGCTACAAATGCTTCTCCTTGGTGGGCTATACACACTATACTTCCACTCTTTCGTCCCTTTGTCAGGTACAATCTTTGTTCAAGAGACCTTGTTAAATTCTGGGAACATGTTTAGGTGGGGGATACACCTTTGAAAGTCTAGTTTCCCATGTTGTTCTCCATTTCTAACCAGAAGGATGAGATTGTCTCTTCCTTTTTGATTCCTTCTGACTCAAACTCCAGGTTTGTTGGGATTTGGGGTTTTGGAGGGGGTTAAGAGATTCTGAGTTGAATTTTGGGTTGGAATTAATCAAACTATTACAAGGAATCTTCTTGGACCCCTCTAAGCCAGACAGTAGTAGATTATGGAGCCTTGCCCCTTCTGGTTCCTTTTCCTGTGCCTCTTTTAGGAGAGCCTTGTCTCAACCTTTAGCAAATTTGGGGTCAACCTTTCCTGTTAAAGAAGTGTGGGGAAGGCCAAATCCTCCAAGAATAGGGGCCTTCTGTTGGGAAACTCTTTTGGGGAAGATCAATACTTGCGACATACTTCAAAGGAAAAGACCGTCTTGGTGCTTGTCTCCTAACTGGTGCACTCTCTGTAAAGCCAATGGTGAGAACTGCTATCACTTGTTGATACCTTGCCCTTTCGTTCTTTCTATTTAGGTTTGGTTTGCTTCTTTGTTTGGTTGCAGGTGGAACTCTCCTCCGAACTTACAAAGCTTGTTCACTTCCTGGGTTTCTAGTGGGATGAAGAGATGGGATAGAATACTTTGGAGGTGTACCAGAGCTGCCATTTGCTGGACAGTTTGGGAGGAAAGGAATCAAAGGGTATTTCAGAATAAAGAAAGGAGCTTCAGTGCAATTGTGGAGATGGTTACAGCTAGAGTAATACATTGGGTGAAATCCCTGAAAGTATTTGAGGGTATCTCAACAGATTCGCTGCTTAATAACTGGGAGGAAGTGGTCAAATCAGCACCAAGGAAAAGGTGCTCCTTTCCCACTGTGGCCCCCACCACCTGAAGGGTTTACTAAACCAAATTTTGATGGAAGCAGTGAAGGTAACCTAGGACCTTCAGGTATTAGAGGGGTCTTTAGGAAAGAGGAAGGACAGGTTTTAGCATTATTCTCTGAGTCAGTGGGTGGAGGTGATTCTCTCAGGGCTGAGGTCTTGGCTGTGTTGGAAGGGGTAAGAAGAGCAAAAGAACTAAATATATGGAATCTAATCATTGAAGGTGACTCCAAGTTAGTTATCTGCTGGCTGGATAAAGAAGAGAATGGACTTTGGGAATAAGCAAATGAAAAAAAGGAATTTAAGTGCCTGTCAAGGGGTATGGTCTTAAGGTTTCAGTGGGTTAAAAGGAGTGCTAACTCCTTTGCTGATGCCTTAGCTAAACAGGGGGTGGGAAGGGTTCATTCATTTTGGGCATGCCTGTAAATCATTGACTGTACCTTATCTATCCTTGGGGAGGGTTAAGAGAGTTTACCCCTTCCCTTGGATGCTGTATTCTTACTTTATTTCAATTAATGAATTTCTGGTTATTGATAAAAAAATGTTTTACATGCCCTCATAATCCTTCTTTTCCTAAAATAGGAAATTTTATGACCACCATTCGCTGCCTTTATTGGAAACTAGTAATTCCTCTTCTTTGCTTACTGTTTACAACTATACAAGGAAGATATATAAATTATTACTTCAACTAACCTGCTACTTTTCTAGCCTTTGCAGTTACTAATGATCTCATGGATATTCTTTTCGGCACAAGCTCGTTAGGTTAATCATTGGAATTGTTGAATTAACCTATATATCAATGATAAAACTATACAACGTTTAATACTACTTCCATGTCTCAAATTGTTAGGATTGACATTATGCAATTTTCAGAATTTAGCTACCTCTTACCCCAAAAATAATCAGAACTTCGCAGAAAAAAAATAAACCTATAATGAAGGACGAATGCGAAGAAGAACTAAATAACGACTATGATAGCTGAACCTGGTATGGGAGAGATCGAGCGAAGAGAGGATGATTCTTTGCGGGCACGCGAGGAAGTGAGTATGCTGATTCTTCGGCACCGTAATCCCGCTCCCTGAATTCCATGGAGTGCGAAAGCACTTCGATCTCTCTCTCTATCTCTCTCCTGGCTTATGTTTTTTGTGTTCTATGCTTCTCTGATTCTCAGTGAAACACTGAAACCTCGTTCTGAGTACTATCTAGGCAAGAACTAACCGTCTATGTCTATTGAGAGACCATCACTCGCCATGTGCGTGCGCTCACACGCACGAGATGTGTTGTGGAGCGGCTGGAGAAAATGCAGATTCGATCTGCCAATGAGATCTCTCGTGTGAACGTGTGAAGGAACTGTGATCATGCATGGATCTGGATCAGTTACAGAATCATGAAAAGTGAATCGTGCAGACTTCGAAATATCAGATGGTTGAGATCATTCGATTATTTTGATACTTCCTTACTGGAACTTAACGAATTGATGAGCATCGAGGTTGTTTGATACTTCCTTACTGGATCGTCGTTAATGGATCGCTGGTTGTTTGATAACTGCTGAAGTGGCTGAACTGAAGCAGTTTTTAGGTCAGTAAGGATTGGCTAAACCAGTAGTAACTCTTTAAGCCGTAGAACCAATAATAATGCCCCACACCATAATAAAATATTGGGCAAATTTTTTAGTGCTTTGGCAATTCTTTTTCAGAAGATGTATTATAAGATCCGATGGTTAAAAGATAAGGTGAGTTTTGTCAAATAGATGTTGGAAGATCAAAGATTGTTTGGTTGAAATATTTTATATAGATCTCACAAAAGACTATAAAAGCTAAAAGACCGTTTGTTAATGTGATGAAAATATGTGTTATGTATATATGAATGTCTTGTGTGTGGGCCAATAAACCTTTTATTTAACACGTGGGACTCATATACATTTTCTAAGGTGGAATCTACATACCATTGGTGGATATGTATGTGGGGCCCACATTCTTGGTGGCCATGCATGTGGGGTTCATGTGTGGATATGTATGTGGGGCCCACATACACTTTACAAGGTGGGCCCCACATGCCATTGGTGGACATGCATGTGGGCCCATGTGTAGACATGTATGTGGGCCCCACATATAATTGGTGGACATGTATGTGGTGCCCACATATATTTTGCAAGGTAAGCCCCACATACCATTGGTAGACATGCATGTAGGGTCCATGTGTGGACATATATGTGGGGCCCACATACATTTTACAAGGTGGGCCCCACATGCCATTGGTGGATACGCATGTGTGGACATGTATGTGGGGCCTACATACATTTTTACAATGTAGATCCTACATAATACCTAATGTGGGCCCCACATACCATTGATAGGTCTCATTTACACATTCAAATAGTTTTTGTGGAAAGATAACTCATGTTCTCCCAACTGTGTGCATCGTATCACACGTTCGAAGAAGACAGGGCACTAAAAGACTATAAAAGCTTTATTTGAAGTTTCCTAAAAAAGCCCAAATTTAGGTTTATGGCGTCTTTTATGGGTGGGAGCTTTTCTTGAATAGATCTTTCTATTGCCAAACGGGAAAAGTCCAGAATTCAGGCTTCTGAGATTCTAAGCAGCCCGAAGCCCACATTGAAATACTTGCCAAACGCGGCCTTAGTTAATTGACAAACTATATTATTGTTGTTTAACTATTATTTTAAACCACCTTTACTATTTCTTACAATTGACTAGCTCTACCCTTGTCGTTGGGGTCCATTAATGTTTCGTCAAAATCAGGATCAGATCTAGTGGCACAACAAAATAAAAATTTGTGAGTGCTCATTTAACGTGCTTACTTTGTTGTGCCTACTAGATCCGGTCCTATCAAAATCTGCACATATGTGACTTATAAATTTTTCTAAAACTCAATATTACCCTTCATCCCTCTCCCTCTCCCTTCTCCTCTCCTTCTTCTTCCTTACCGTCTTCTTCTTGTGGCAAATCGGATGAGATGGCGGTGATGTTACAGTATTTCAAACCAAAATGCACTGAGATTGAGTTTCTCTCTCTCTTCCCCTTTGTCTGGGAATCGCAAGAATTGATAAGTCCTCCATTAAATTGAATGGGGTGGGAAAGACATGTTTGGAAATGGCAAGAGGGAGGGCGGCCCCACCCTGAAACAAAGGTGTATGTCTAGTTATGTCCATCTCCTTCCCATCTATCTTGACTAAGAAGAGGGGGAGCCTCTTGCAGAAGCCCTGCCCGTCCTTCTCTATTTTGAGAGATCCCTCATATTAATGATTCTAGACTTACTAAACTTGTAACAAACGGCTAGAAACAAGAGTAGGGTCAATAGTCTTTGCCATTGCATGTCCTTCTCCTTCCGCTAAGATGGCTCTTTTTGGTTTTGTTCATTCACCATGGCATGAAATCATGAAGAAGTTAGATTGTGATGTTGAAAGCGTCTATTGTCTTTGTAGAGGAACTGTACACGCTACGGAATCCTCCAACCCCACCACCACTTCCTCTAGACTTTACCTGGTTAATGGTGATTCCGACCAGCTGGAGAAACACGTCTTCAAGAGTTCATCAGGCTTCCGATAGTCCTTCGGTTGCATCCCACGAAAGCTACCCCATCAAAGACAAGCTACCCGATATTGGATCAGAATGAAGCTCCCCTGTTTCACCTATTGAGTGCATACCGAAATCAAATAAAGGACAATTTTATTTGCATTGTTTTCTTTTCTTTTTTTCTGATTTGTTCCTCCTTATTTTTTGTTTTCTTCTTGCCTTTTGCTGTGAAGCAGTTGGGATATGAGGATGGAGGAGTGGGTTTATTACCTTTTGCCGCACAATCAGTCGTACCATCAATCACAATAGATGTAGTTGAAGATTGTAAAAGGGTTTTTGGTAGGACGGGCAGTGGCAACGAACACCAACAGGACGCAGAGTGCAAACAAGATTAGCATTGATGGTTCAAGATGGGGATCTGGGTTACAGTGACTATGATAGGCATGAACCAGGAAGGAGGTACAGACATTTGAGAAAAGATTTAATGGAAGGGTAAAATTGATTTTTCATCCTTTTAAGAAATTTGCCCTAAAATATTTAGGATCTATGACCAATAATAATGTGCCACCAATTTTTAGGTTATCAGCTCGACCATCGGGTCTAAATAGACAATATGTTGTAATTTAAAAACAAAATATAATTAAAATAAAAAAAAATGGCTAAAACCATTGTCTAGGTTATGTGGGTCAATGGTCAATAGCCCGCACCAATGGGCCACTAACCAAGTCAATGGTTTTTGGCAAAAGAATGGTTTAAGGATGAAATGGAACCAGTTGCCTATAGGTTTTTGGGCCAAACAGTCCAACCATCTAGGTCAACAATGGTTTGAAATCCATGGTGGACCCTATGCATTCATTGAGCGTTATATTGATTGCACAGTCGTAGTTAACTCATCCAAACTTCAAATAATCTGAATAAACCAAGTTTAGATCCAAGTTAAGTGAAACCTAAAGCTTTTTGGATTTGGATTAGTTGGATCTAACCTGTTACATGTACTAGTAGCTAAAATCTTTTATTATGAATAGGGATACTCTTTTATTATGACCAAACAGCTTTCCAAAATTCCACCTTGTTTGGGTTGTGAAAGAACAAGGAACTTTTGTTAAAGGTAGAAGTATAATGGACAATATAGCCTTGGTTAAGGAATTGGTGATGGACATTGAAAAGAAAATTCCATATGGTAATGTCATTATTAAATTAGATAATGGCCAAAGCATATGACCCTATCTTGGGATTTTTTTTTTTTTGTGGAAGCTTTGTGCATGTTTGGTTTTTGTGAGAGGTGGATACATATGGTTCAAAAAACTTTACAGAATTATTGATTCTCTCTGCTTTGGAATGATGCAATCACAAGATTCTTCAAATCGACAAGAGGATTGCGGACCCCTTGAGTCCATACTACTTATCTTATCCGAGGAGGTGTTAAGTAGAAGCTTGACAAAGCTAGGTAGTTAGATACAAAATAGTGTATGGACAATGCAAAGTGGTTACCCAATTATCACTTATTGCTTATACGCAGATGACACTCTAGTTTTCACTCAGAGAGTGATGGATTGCATACACATATGAGAGGTGATAAGGTCAATTAGTTAATACAGACAAAAGTTGCTTTCTCACCTCTTCAAAAGCATCTCATAGTAGATTATAGGTTATTGAGAGGTTCAATTATGAAAGGTCAAAGAAAGCTATATGTTCTAGAGACATTGTGGATAAAGTAAGTAAAAAAGTGGCAGGCTAGAAAGGGAAGCTCCTATTGGGTGGAGACGAATATATCCTTATAAGACGTGTTGAATAGTATTCCTTTGCATATTATGACAACTGTTGATGTACCTAAAAAAGTAAAAAAAAAGGATAGAACAACTTATCCCATACATCTTTCCTAGGGGTGGATTCGAGCCAAGCTGAGCCGAATAGTACGAGGCTTGATCTCGGCTCGCCAAGGTTGTATAAGGTTCGAGCTTGGTTCGTGCTAGAACATTGAGCTTGAGCTCAACTCGAGTCAAAAACTCATAAGCTCAAGCTCGGCTCAGCTTGAGCTCGATTTGAGAAAAAAGGTTTTATAAAAATAAAAAATTATATATAAAAAATATTTTTATGTGATATTTAAAAAATTAAGAATAATAATATTTTTATTATATATATATCATTTTCTATAATTTTATTACATATAATATATATATATATATTCGCGCTCGGCTCGTGAGGCTATTAGGCTCGAGTTTGGCTCGTTTATTAATCGAGCCTATAAATTGGGCTCGGACTCGATTGATACCGAGCCAAGCAGAGTATGAGTAGCTCATGAAGAGCTCAGCTCATGGCCACCCCTATTCTTTCCTTTGGTTGAGTAAAGACCTTGAGAGGAAACATATAGCTGGATGGCCTAGATAAAATAACTCCTCTTGAGGAAGGAGAGCTATAGATTAAAAAAGCAAGTTTTTAGAATTAAGGCCTTTTAGAAAGCAATATATGAAGGTTTTATTTGGGCTGATTTTTTTAAAGGCTAAATTTCTCATATATGGTCACCGTATATTGCTATTTTGCCACCAAAAACTTCAAAGATGTGAAAAAAAAATCGGTTTTAATGGAAGACATGGTCAACGCATCCAAATGGTTGGTTGGTCAAGGGATAGTAACCTTTTGTTTGGACAAATGGGTCGATGTAGGTCCTCTTATTGACCTTGTCAACAATATGGATAGTTTGAGTATTGATTTACAGGTTTAGGACATTTTTAGTGAGGATGGCATTTGACATTTAGATGAAGTTTCGGTTATTCTTTCTCCTGATATCATAAATGTTATCAAAAACTTGGGGGTCCGAGTTTCATCAAAAAAGGATAGTCGTTTGCTACACTCATTGAATGAAGAGTTCACAAGTTTAAGTGCTTGGAATTGTGTCTACATCTCGAGACGTCGAGTGGACTAGAGTACGATGATCTGGAATAGAGCTCTCCCCTTTAAAATTTCTTTCTTCATTTTGAAGATAAAGATATTTAATAGTTGGGTATTTCACTTATTTCCCAGTGTTGTTGTAAGGTTCATTCAGTTGAAGATTGTGATCATCTATTTGTTCATAGCTTCCTAGCAAAGAAGCTCTAGATGTTTTTTAGTAGATGCTTGGTGATTGAATCCAGAGGCACTAAAAACTAATCGGGAGCTATGCTATAAATGGCTACATAAGGCTTTCCACTCTAGGAACCAATGGGCTTGGATAATGACACATATAGCTTTCTTTATTTTTTGGGAGATCACAAAGAGAGAAATAGGAGGCGAATGGAAGGTGTTTATAGAAGTTCATAGTTTGTGATTCTCTATATCACTAAATGGTTACATGAAACCGTCTCCTTGATAGCTTCAATGGAGCTTTAAATATGTAGAAGAAACTTGCCATTCAATCTTTGGGACTTCTAATTATCTCACCAAAATCAAGGATTGTTGAAGTTGTTCACCTGAATCCCATTCCCCAAGATTTTGTAAAGCTAGCTGAATGTGGATGGAGCCTCTCAAAGAAATCCAAGGCCCAATGGTGGTGGTGGCGGCACTATAAGGTATGGGAATAATTGCTTTTATTGATGCGTTTTGTGATGGTTATGGAATGGTTACAAATGTTTGAGTAGAAGCTCAAGCCTTACACGATGGCTTGAGATTGGCTAAATGTTTGGCCTTGTCAAAAATTATTGTGGAGATAGGCTTGATGAAGGGAAATTTGGCCCGACCTCGTAACAAGGAGACACGTGGAAGTGACTTGACAAAGGTGACAACTCAGCACGATCAATTAGCTACAAAGCAACCTCGGGTGCCCTGCTACCCCGAACTAGAGTTACTTCAAAGTGAAGGACATCCCGAACTAAGAACACCTCGGTACCAGTTCGTGACTAGGATAGCGGTACCAAGTCCGCTGTAGACCGAGCTCAAACAGCTGGGCCCACCTCGAAAAGAGTTCACCTCGGGACAAGCCTACCTCGAGCCAAGATCATTAGTACTAAGGCACTTCAGCATTCAAAGCAGGTCGATCTGAAGAACACGAGCTCAGGCAACCCGCCACTAGGCAGCTCGCCACCAAGTAGCCCGACACTTCATAGGCAGCTCGCTACCTAGTCAGGCTGACCTCCGCGTGACAACCCCAAGGAGCTCACCACCGTACCCCGCATTTTACGGGATTATGACTTGTAACGGCTATATTAGCTCACCTACTCCTCGATTCAGACGGAAGTGGGCAACCTTACCGGTTGGTGGCATTATCCCCACCTAACACGCAAACAGATCCCATCACAGCGAGGATCCAGGAACCACTCCACCAAACTCGCGCGGACTCAGGTATATAAGGACCTCACCCCCTAGGGGCGAAGGTATGTGTGTGTATGCGTAATCTTCGCTCTCTATCTCTCTAACTCTCTGATATCATCTTCAAGCTCTCTACTACCAAGTGCTAACTTAGCCATCGGAGTGTCCCCACTAGGTAAGCCACCCTGGGATCTTTGACTCCTTTCTTGCAGGAACCTCAGTTTCCGTCGTTGCTGGCAGCCAGATCGTCTCCAGCAGGGAGCAGCCGGATTATGCCACATCAAGGCTCAATGTTGACTTATAATATAATGCATGGATCAATGGTTCTCCCTTTGGCAATTGTGGTATTGGAACTTGGAGTTGCTTGAGGTAATGTAGAACTTAATTAGATATTAGCATTGTGCATATCTTTCTAGAAGCTAATTAGGTAGTGGGATGCTCTAGCTTGAGTTGGTTGCACGGTTGCCCAACGGACTCTCTATAATTCGGTTATGGATCTACCATGTCATGTTTAGACATTCTTGCTTAGTGATGCAAGTGGTCCCATGTATAGATTTTTTGAGGGGTAAGGCTTCTATGTCCTCCCCTCCTAGTCCTAGGTATACATTTTTTAATTATTAATATAACCATGGTGACCAATCCTCCATTAGGAGTAGACCTATTCATGGGCCGGGCATGGGCTTGCCTTTTGTTAAAATTTGAATGGGGCCCAACCCAAAGCCCAAGCCCGACACAGTGTAAGTTAGGCCCAAAGCCCGATCCATGAACAGGTCTAATTGGGAGTAAATTTTGAGACTTCAAAAAACTAAAAATGTTTGCAGTGCACAACTACGAATGTAAACAGGCTAGACTCAATAGAGTTTTAGTCGAGTCGAGCCGAGTTGAGTTGAGTATTGGGTTATTTAAGCCTAATTCAATTGAAAAGTTTGGAGTTTGAAGCTCAATTTGAGTTTGATCAAGATTCGAATTTTCTATTCTAACTTGACTCAAGTCGATATTCAACATACTTGAGCATCGATTTGAATTGATTAAAAATTTATTTATTTATATTATAAACAAATTTAAAAAATTAATATTTGTTTATATTATAAGTAAAAATATACTAAAAATTAATATTTTTATTATATACTTGATTAGGCTTGCAAGCTACTTGAGCTAGGTATTAAGAAGATCAAACTTAACTTGATTAACTATGATTCACTCAAAATTGTCTATCTAAGTTGAGTTTGAGTATTTAGCGAGCTGAGTTCAAATAGCTCATGAGTAATCTCTCTTCGATTACACTTTGGGGTTGAATTTGATATATCAGTGAATGAATAATCCATAAGTGTGATGGATTTTTTTTAAGTTCCATAAGTGTTTTGGGTTTATAATCCATCAAAATGAAGGGATGAGAGATCCATCATATGGATGGCCGAACCCTACAGAAAGGTAGGGCGAAATTTCAAAAAATTCTCTCTCTCTCTCTCTCCCATGTGGGAATCACATTCCTTGTATTTAGAAAAACTGTATTTTTCAAAGATCAATCTTGAACCAAGAACCGAACCAGATCTAAACCAAAATAGTAGGAGAGGGATATACCTGATACGAAGAAATAATATCTTCCAATGGAGGTGTTCACACCCAAGGAAGGATCCAAAGACAGCTCCCACTGAAAATGACATAATGTAGGATGGAGTAGAATCGGTAGTATTCTTCCAAAGAACCAAATCCTTCACCAAGAATTCGCTAGAGGGTAGGTGAGCACAACTCCCAATCAGTTTTTCACCAAAACTGATATCAAGAATGCTTCTTGATCGCTCCTACAACAATGGAGATCGAACTGGCTGTGGCAGCAACTGGAGGAAAACACAGGGAGAAGATGGCGTAGTCACACTGTTGCTATCTTCTCTCTGGGTGCTCTGAGATCTGATCTCTGAGATTTTTGGGATGGGCTGAATGGTTCACTCCCTTCTCCTTTTATAGGCTTAAACAAAGCTCCTAATCTCCTTAGGAGTTTCCTAATCCAAATATGTATTTGGATAAAGAGTTCTCTTTAAGAGATAAGGATAAGTCATTATCTTATCTGTAGATTATATCATCTCTCTTCTAATCTCATTAGGAGGTTTCCAAATCCAAATTCAGATATGGACTCTCTGAGTGGATAGGGTAAGACCCTATCCTATTTGCTGATCCAATCCTAGATCCGCCCCCCACTTTTAATTAGTCCAATTAAACCAGTTCGAAATGGGCTTCAGGCCCAATAAGTCTAAGTGCTCATTAACCTTCCAAACTGCTACCCAGTTGGGCTTCTTTGTATGGCGTGGGACCCAAACATTGATCTACACATCAACAACATGGGTTCAGCTCAGCCTCTGTTACAAGGCCTGGCCGAATTCACTGGAAAGACAGTGAACCCCCTGAAACCCATCACATGGGCTCCTAATGGGCCCAACACTTACACTAAGTGGTCTCTGGGCCAAGCCACCTTATAAAAACCTAGGGACTGTGAGCAGATGCAAGATTAGCCCATCAGGTATTACCCTCAATGGTCTTACACTTAACCTCTCAGCCCATAATGATCAAACACTGTTAGACAAGAGATGACCTCTTCCTCTGCTACAAGAAATAGTGTTGCACTCTCTACTCACATGGATCACAGGAATTAAAACCTTTTGCAAATATTTTGAAACCATAATATATATATATATATATATATACATATGTATATCCGTATATAAATATATTTTGCAAAACAAATTTCAACGATTGAAATCGGTTGCTGGCAGTCTTGGATTCCATAAGAGAGAGTGCATCCCCGATCATTACCTTTTTCCAACAAAGGGGTTGATCCTGTCAGTATGATCACCCACTCAAATGATACCTAGGTTTTGACCCCCTCTAAGGATCTCACTAATTGGCATATTGAATACAGCTCAATCCGACACCTAGTGCAGTATCATAATCGAGTGTAGGGATCAGGTGTAACATTCCAGTTTTGCCCACTAATCACCAAGGTCTAAGGCAATACTGGAATTCTGGTCCGGTTCAGGGTCTCAAGTAAACCTACACTGCATGTACCTCGGGTCTCACCCTGGCAGCTGAGACAGGCCACTCCAACACTTGGCGGCACATCAGTGTCAGCCTTAGTAGGATAAATGTCCCCAGACTTATCCAACGGCTATGAACATTCTAAACTAACACGAGTCTCATAAATGTCCAGTTTAAGGGTATTACACAGAAACACCACTATAGCATGAATCAAATATGTACTTTATTCATTTACAATAAATGTCATAATGTACATCAATCTGATTGGAGCTAAGGGCATACACTGTCTAACACAAAATTCATTAATTGCTTGAAGATACAAATAAATGATTTGTCCATTAAGATTCTAGGCCAGAAATATAGGATTTTTGCTTTATTATTCATATTCTAAAGGAATTTGAATGATCACATTTCATTCAAATTTGATGAGATTCAGATATTATATATCATCGATAACTTCAATCAATTGAAATTTTACATGACCATATATTCAACTGAAAATGATAACATCTGGGTTAAAAGCTGACAAAGCACCCAAAATGATAACTTCTCATATCTTAAGAAGAATATTGAAGTTACGTGGCAATTCAAGACCATTGTTCAAAACTATTGGCTGGTATTCTAGAATGAAATGTGTCATAAAAGGCAAGTAAATCAAGTTATAAATTGGATGGTACGTTAAGCTCTCTTTTCTTGTTTTTATCCTCCCCTTCTCAATGTCTTTTCTCTTCCTTTAGTGTCCATGGGTGTATCCATGGGAGTGATGTATGGGGCTATCTCGTAGTGCCTCCTGATTTTATAAAAAAAAAGTCTCCATTTTGTCATGACTAAATTGGGCTCAAATAAATGAGTTGACGGCCCATGTGTAATCCAGGATCGAGGACTAGAAGATGGGAGGTAGAAAAGGTTTACATTGTGGAGTCACACATTCGATGTGAATTTCTTTTTGGTCAGGAATAGATTTTATAGTCTGAAGTTGTTTATGAGTTGAAACGGAGGTCGGTGCACTTCTTGAAAGTATTTGCTTTTTGCAGTGGGATACCCATTCTTTAGTCTTTAGCATATGAGGTAGATGTAATGATTGTAATTAAAGCTTAATTTGTTGGAGGAACTTTATATATATTTTTTTGAAAAGGTAAAATAATTTTATTGAATAATGAAAAAAAAAGATAAAGAATAAATCAATCCACAATGGGAATGACTAGAAATAACAGAAATTACAGCCACCAAAGGGATTGAGATCTGAGCTCTTGGACTACATTTACATGACTGAACGCTAAATAAACAACAACCCAAGACACCAACTTACTAATTGCACACTACATAATCTCATCAGGATTTTTCTTTTTGTTGTTGAAAACTCTACTATTTCTTTCATTCCAAATAGCCCAAGTCACAACTGCGGGAATGACCTTTCACACTAGTTTTCCTTTTTTCTTCAAACCCTTGATCTTCCAGCAACATAGGAGATCTTTGATAGAATTCAGCATAACCCAACAAACCCCCACAACACTAAGAAAGTGAAGCCACACCTAGGCAGTGTAAACATAGATGCTCTATAGTTTCAGGCTATTGACCACACAGACCACAAGAGATGTTTGATACTTGACTCCTCTTCTTACAAGATTGACTCTTTGTTGAAGGCCATAAACCACAATAGAAGTTGACTTTTGAAGGGCTAATTGGATTCCAAACCTATTTGTTTGGAAAGTTCACAACACCTAACTATTAAGCTTGAGAGCCATAAATTTCCGAAAGGCACCCATCTCTATTCCACTTCCATTTCCATTCATCCTCCAAAATGGTATCAATACATTGATCTTATAATGTAGCTAGCAGGCCCAATACCTCTTCCAATTCCCAATCATACAAATTCCTTCTAAACTGAGGAGCCTAAGTTACCCTATTCTCCGAGACGGAGTATGAATAAACAACCAAGGCATCTTGATTTGCAGCACAATAAAATAGAAAAGTAAAGGAGTCAGACACTGGATTCTCCTAGCACCAAGAGTCCTTCCAGAATTTGGTTTTGTCTCCTTTACCAACTTTGAAGCTTAGACCTTCTCCGAAAAAGGGGAAGCATTTCATATTGCCCTTCCAAATGGAACAACCACAGTTTGGGAGGGAGTCCAAAGACCTCAATCTCCCCTGGCCACTCCAAATTTATCTGCAATTAGATTTCTCCACTAGGCATTTTTTTTCTTTTGCAAATCTCCAAAATCCACTAAGGAGAGCTAGGTTAAAGTTTTTGATTTTCCTTAGTCCTAGCCTTCCTTCCTTCATGGGAAGACATACCTGATCCCACTTGATCATATGCATTTTCTTCTCTTCCTCCCAACCTGTTTAGAGAAAATCCTTTTGTAACTTTTCCAATTTCTTAACAACTTTAGCTAGAATGGGAAAAAGGGACAGAAAATAAGTGGGAAGATTAGTTAGAGTGCTTTTCAAAAGTGCAACTCTACCCCCAAAGAAAAAATATTTGGCTTTCCAATAAGAGAGTTTTTCTCCATTCTTTCAACAATTGGATCCCAAATAGCAAAGGACATACATTTAGTACCTAGGGGAAGAGCCAAATATTTGATAGGAAGGAATTCCACCTGATAGACCATCAAACTAGTACACTTCACATTAGGCACTTGTCCTATTGGAATTATCAGACTTTTATTAAGGTTAACCTTCAGCCTTGTGACAACTTCAAACTAGTTGAGAATTCCAAGAAGTGCTTCCAATTACATAGGGGAGGCATCAATGAAACAAAGTGTATCATCTACAAATTATAGAATGTTGACCTTTTCACCCCTGGTTTGATTGCAAAACATTACCACAAACCAAATTCCGTAGCCCTCAAGCTAAAAAGAGTGAGAATTTTAGTAACACAAATAAACAACAAAGGAGAAAGAGGGTCTCCTTGCCTCATCCCTTGGAGCTCTCAAAAAAACCTGTTGATTGTCCATTAATAAGAACAAAAAATTTTGAGAGTAGATGTACATAATTTCATCCAATTTCTCCATATTTTCCCAAAGTGCAGCATTTCCAACACAAAATCCAAGCATCTCCAATTGACATAGTCGTAGGCTTTTTCAATATCTAGTTTGCAAACTAGTCCTGGAGTTCCCTCTTTCTTTCTAGAATCTATCAACTCATTAGCAATTAGAATTGAATCAAGCATTTGTCTCCCCAGTATGAAAGCACTCTGGTTGCTAGATATTACACTGTTCACCACCTTCTTCATCCTTTCAGCCAATACTTTTACTAACTTCTATTGAATTTGTTCAAAAAACTTATTGGTCTAAAATCTTTTAGATTTACTGCTCCTTCAACCTTCGGGATGAGAGTGATTAAAGTGTTTTTTAGACTTCTTTGCAAGAATGCATTTGAGTGAAATTCCTAGAAATCATTGAGCATGTCAGATTTCACCTCCTCCCAACACTTAATATAAAAGAGGTTTGAAAAGTTATCCGGCCCTGGAGATTTTTCAACCTCCATATTACTAATTGCTGATCTGATTTCTTCCTTAGTGAACAACCTTTCAAGGAAAGTTTTTTTCTCTTCACTAAGCTGCTTGAAGGAAAGGTCCATAGGAAGAGGTCTACTCTTCCAATTTTCTTTATACAGATTTTTATAAAAAGATGTTGTAATCAACTTGATTTTTGCCATTGTTTCCTCCCACACTAGCTTAATAATTAAGGAAATTCTATTTCAGGCATTTTCCATTTTATGAAAAAATTTGGGAATTCTTATCCCCTACTTTAAGCCAAGTAGATTTGGCTCTTTGCCTCTATTTCAGCTCTTCCTTGACTGCTAATCTGTCATATAAGGCTTTATCTTGAAGTCCTTTCAATTTTAACTCCTCTAAAACTAGCCCAAGCTCTTCAAATCTGTTAGTATCCTCGATCAAATTCAAATAAGTTTTTTTTTTTTTTTTAGTTTCTGAATTCAAATTGCTCTCTAGATTCTAGACTTTGATATTTTCTTTGACTATCTTTAGCTTTTTTGCTATGATAAACAAGTTGGATCCAACCACTCGATGGTCACACCATGCAGCCCTAACCATAAGGATAAAAACTAGTTTGCTCGAGCCATGCATTTTCCAAAAGGGGGTTTTCACCTTGTCCCTTTTTCCACTGGTTAGCTGGATTGGAGAATGATATGAAATTGGCCTAGGCAATATCATTTGCTTAAAATCCAAGAATAATTAATCCTAGTTTGAGGAGACAAAAAATTTGTCCAATCTAACTAAAGTGGGTGCAACTTAATTGTTTGTCCAAGTGAAATTACAACCCACAAGAGGAAGATCAAGCAGTTCAAAATTACTGACAAAATCAGCAAAGAGATTCATAGATCTTGTTCTTCTATTTCTAGTGTTCTCAGTTGACATGATAACATTAAAATTTCCTCCTATTGCCCAAGGGCAAGTAGAAGTGCCTCTCACAACCACTAATTCCTCCCAAAAAACACTCATCTAGTTTGTTTCCAACGACCCATATACATTTGTTACCTAACATACACTTCCATTAGCAAGCTCTAACAAAAGAGAAATAGAACCCCGATTTTGTGGGACACAACCCTACATATCAAAGGATGCAATTGAACTACTAGACCACTTGCACTACCCCTAGTCGGCTTTGCTTTCCATCTCACATGGACTTCATCCCAGATACTTCGAACTATTGAAGCATCCAAGACTTCTAGCTTGGTTTCTTGTAGCAATACAATATTTACTTTGGATCTTTTCAATACATCACACACCACCAACCTCCTCCTTCCCGACCCTAAACCTCTAACATTCCACAATAAGATTTTTAACTACATTTAAATTTATTTGGCTTCACAAACGAGCACCACCTACTCTTCTCAATTTTTTTTGTTCCCCCTTAGTCCCCCTTCACTACTCCCAACCTTGTCATTTAGCACCACCTACGCTTCAATACTTCGAACTATTGAAGCATCCAAGACTTCTAGGTTGGTTTCTTGTACCAATACAATATTTACTTTGGATCTTTTCAATACATCACACACCACCAACCTCTTCCTTCCCGACCCTAAACCTCTAACATTCCACAATAAGATTTTTAACTACATTTAAATTTATTTGGCTTCACAAACGAGCACCACCTACTCTTTTTTGTAGAGGTACTCCCCTTTTTTGTTGCAATTTCCCCCCTCTCCATAAGTATCCTTTGTTCCAAGCCCTCCAAATAAGTAATGGTCTCCTCTTCTAAACCTCCAGCAAAACTCCTAAGAACTTTCCTAGGCCAATCAGCTTTGAAGAGACCCAAGTGGAAGAAGAAGAAAGGGGTTTAGAAGACTTACCCCCTTGCTCCAACGGTCCTACTACTTTGCCCTTATTACTGATCAACGGATTGGACTTCTCACCAAGAGGTATAATTGTCAATTGTCTGATTGATTGCTAATCAGTTCTTTGAAAAACATTTTGGTTGTCATTCACAACAACAACTAAGGGGGTTCACAACAATGCATGATCATCCTCCACTTTTTATCAGCGTGAGTGAGGGGACTCCAACTACATCATCTCCAATGACAGAGAATCGAACCAAAGGAGGGGAAATACCATTTCCTTTGTTTTCCATCTCCTTCTGGTTGACATAAGTGTGTTTCCGTTCATTAGGCTCTACAGGTGTTTCCTTTCTCTTCAAAAGTTGGCTCTGCCACCCAAGGACCTGGGTGAACTAGGTTTAAGTTTGGTATACTCGGCTCAGCTCTAGGTCTCACTTTGGGCTTTTTTTGCTTGTTATATTTCCTTACCTCGCATTGGACTAACAACCAAATGGGTCGGCCCATCTGTGTTGCCATCGTCCCCATCCCCGGTCACTTGCACAAGGGAGTTCTCTGACTAGCAAAGTTGCGGCCAAGGAAAGCTGGAGGTTCCTTCTTTTTGAAAAAAATTTGATTGTTGACTCTATTCTAACACCAGAGTTTTCAAGACCATTGAGCCCATTTCCCCTACTTTTTAGTTGACTCCTCTTCGACAAGACCTGGGTTCCATTTGCTTGCACTCAAAAGGTGTTATGGCCATACTATGACCGAGAAAAGGATCTCCCCCACTACGATGTCTACTTTCTTCGTAATAGAGCTTCCTCATCTCACCTTTGTATGGACCCATTCACAAGTTTGGAGTTCTGGTGGAGAGTTGTTTGTCTCTAAAAAGCCTCTGCACCTATCTCTGATACTTGGACACCAAAGTATTAGAGGGAGACCAAATATTCTTATCTAGATTAAGTCACTCGTGTTGGAATCTAACTCCGATTGAGGATAGAACAACCAGCACTTGCCCCAACCAATCGAGCAACAGTGAGTTCCTACCCATCCACCAATGACCGTTTTTGAGGACCCTATCTACTTCAGCCTTTGATGAGAGGATGAACAAGAATAGTTTATCTGCCATTTTTTTCACTTTAACACCTCCCACTTCCCTCCAAGCTTTATTTGCCCAACTCTCCACTTCTCTAGTCCCGGTTCCCCACCCAAATCTTCCCACTAGACAACCCTGCAAAAACAACTTTCTATATTCTGCCCCTTGGGTCTTTGTCACAACCACCAAATTGTCCCTAACTTTTCTCAGTTCTGAGGCTCCATATCTTGGCCACGCACCAGCCGCAGTTGCTTTATTATAGGAGAAGTCTTTCTTGATTCTCGCATGTGATCCTCATCTGTAATACCAGTTTTTAGCCTCTCATCTCCTTTTCCCATCAGAGACATCCTTGGAAATCCCCTACAAAACATATGTGCATCGCACACCATAGCTTTCTTGCTTCATCAAAGATTTGTAAAACCTCACTGGAGTTCGTCTAATCGGATTCCTCTCATCTCACCATAGTTTTGGATCTCCAGTCTCACTCAATTTACGATGAAAACTTTGGTTTCCTTTCCATTTATATCAAAACAAAATGGAAACAACTTATCTCGTTTGACATTGTCTTGCCAAGTGCACAACTGCTTTAGTTAATTTCTCCTGGTGCTCAGTGGGCCTTGTTCCAAGAGTTGTCAATAGAGTAGGAGCTGATCTTGTGGCAAAACATGCTCTATATCTTGGGTTTAGACTTGCACAACCCCTGATTTTATTGATTTGTATTCAAATTGATTGTACTTTGAGCACCTAGTAATGAATTCTCCTTCTTAGGCTTCAAAGTTCAAAAAAAAAAATCCCTATTTTAACTAGGGGTGCAATTTGGGTTGAATTGAAGATTGGGTTAGAGATAAGAAATGCCAATCCAATATAGAGTCAAGTTGGGTTAGACCATTCAATTATTCAAATCCAACATGTCTAATTGTATATTCTTGTGCATTATGTATGATGCATACACAAATGGTTATGTTAGATGGGAAGAGAGGATGATTAATAGTGTTCTATTGTAAGACATTTACTATAATATGATATCCAAGCACCATCGTCCATTCCCATGCATGTACTAGTTAAGTGTGACAAGAGAAAGAGATTACTAGTAGGGAAAGAAAAAATGGACAAAATTTTGGAATGGTTATTATTGACATAAGGCCAAAGAAAGTGCCAACATTATATGGTAAATAGTTGTGTTACTGCCTATAAGAAATTAGCTTTTACAAGTATAATGGGATAAAGGAGCCAGAGAAAGCCCCAAAAGGACATGGATTTTGGTAATAACAAAAGATTTAGGAGCTCATAATTTGACAAGGATTTAATACTCGATAGAATGGAATGGTGAAATAAGATTCATGTAGCCAGCCCCATATAGTTGGAAGTAGGCTTATATGATGGTATATATAGACTTCCCTACAATTATCTTAATTATTCCACCATATCATGGTATCTCCTGTATGCATGCCATTGCCTTAATCTTAAACTAAACCATACATATAAATTATCCAATTTTTTAATATTTTATTTTTAAAAAATGACACAAAAGAGGATCATGCCCTTTTGGCTATAAATTAGAAATACACACATAGATCAAATTGGGAATTAATCTCTTCACAACAAGGAAAATCTATTGTGCATGAATTGCACCATGAAGCGAAACATGTGAACCGGTGATAAAACAACACATCACAACTATCTTTGACATTGTGAAAGTCTTGATGGTACAAGTTGATCATGTGAAGTATTTAATGCCATAGGTTGAAATCTTGATTTGACGTGCAATAAATAGTCTTAAATACACAATAGTTGAACTCTTTTAACAATCATGAAATGGGGCTTGGAGGCTCTCTAATCCATGGAACATCTATATTCTAGACCTGTTCTCCAAGAATCAAAGAATAAAGGTGTGAAGAAAAAGAAGTCATCGTATCTAAATGATGTGGATGGGGATGACAATGGGGCAGGGTTGGTGAGGGTTTTGTAAATTTTAGGCACTCTTTGTCTCCCAAAACCTCTCAACCCATACTCCCCAAAACACACAATGGGTTGGATTTTTTGAATTTAAACCTCTCTGCCCTGACCCTTCCCTGAATTTGAGGGTGGGGCAGATTGGTCCAAAACCCACATCTAATAATTTCTTGTTATTTAAGTTTCTGTTATATACAAGCAAAATAACCTGAATAAACATAAACAATTTCAATTATTTGAATGAAACATGTAGAAATAACATGAACCATCAATTATTTTTCACATAAGATTCAAAACATTATTAAATTCAACAAATAATACATAAGTTTATATGCCTTTCAGGTTGGGGTGGTTTGGATTCAGCCTAATACCATACCCTACTTGTACCTATRTGGGTTGTAAAATCCCAAAACCTGTCCCGCCAGCTCAAAATCTGTTTTTCAAAAAAAAAAAAAGAATGAAACATGTAGAAATAACATGAACCATCAATTATTTTTCACATAAGATTCAAAACATTATTAAATTCAACAAATAATACATAAGTTTATATGCCTTTTAGGTTGGGGTGGTTTGGATTCAGCCTAATACCATACCCTACTTGTACCTATGTGGGTTGTAAAATCCCTAAACCTGTCCTGCCAGCTCAAAATCTGTTTTCCAAAAAAAAAAAAAAACACTCCATCAAGGCGGGTAGGGGCTTCCAAGTAGGATGAAAATTGCCACCCCTAGACATGGATTTATATCAATGTAGAGGAGAATCTACCATTAGATACAATAACTTCATATTGTATCATCTAATCTTCTACAATATTATATTGGTCTAAATCCCCTAAGCAAAAGGAAAAAGGTCGTGGCAAGGAAAGCCTAAGGCGTGGTTTGTTTGTGGTGCAATTTCATTTGCACTAATGCCGTAGTAGTGCATGTGTAGGAGATTTGTATGTCTAATGGAAGCCTAAGTAGTGCATGTCTAATGATTTGCATGAAAATTCTGATTTATTTTTGTTTCAACTTTTACCTTATTATGTTTGAATGCAATGCAGATGAAAATAAAGTAAAACTCAAAACAAAATTGAACCAAAACTTGTATTCTTTTCATTTGCACTTTCATGCAGTTCTACTAGTACAAATAAAATCACACTGCAAACAAACAGAGCCTAAAGTACTAAAATACAACATAAAAAGTTTCAATGCCAAGCTTCTCGCTTGCAAAGCCCTTAACTTACACAAAGAACCATACAAAAACAAGGAGGCAATAATGCGTATGATAAAAAGCAGCTGCTTCCCTTTGTTTTTGTTTTTGTTTTTGATTTTTGAGGTTAAGCTTCTCTGATTGTATGGGATATCTTGATGGAGTATTAAAGATATATAATATATAGTATCAACATTGGCTAATTTATTAGCAACGTTTCAACATTTAAAAAGGGATACGAAAGTTTTGAAAAGAATATGATGAAATAAATAGGGCTGGCATATATAGTATCCTCTAAGTCAGCATAAGAGAACTTTTGCTTTAATCAAATTAGAAATGCAAATCCTGTAATTAATGTCCCGAAATGCACTCAAGTCCAAATCCTGAAGGTAAGGCAGTAAACTGTCGGCAACGAAAAGAGGAACACGAAGTGAATTTCAAGTGTTCGCTGCCAAGAAGTCAAAACCAGAAGTTAGCTGATGGCCACGGTTACGGCCTACGGGATAGGGTTTCAGGGGAGTAAAATGCATACATATTCAAGGGTTTAGAAGAAGGCTAGCTTATTAATTATATGATTAGAGATTGAGAGGATTGTATGTGGTGGAGGGGTGTATATTTGACCATATATATGATCTATGTATGTATTCACAGCGTTATCAAATGAATCCTGTTGTAACTGAGTGTATTGGTGTGAGTCCATTGCACCTGTAGGTGACTCTTGGCTTAATTGCTAACAAGGTCATGCTCGTTTTTTTTTTTTTTTTTGGATTTTGGGTGGAGGGGAAAGTTGATAAATAGGATTTTGGTTTTCATTGAACAAGATATTTATATTCTTTTTTCAGAGTTATGTAAAGTTTATGGAAAATTTGTTTTTTCTAAGTATCAATTGTTTGGGTAAGTGATACCAATCTTCTATGTGGGTAAATAACGTTCCCATTCTAAAGAAAAAATTGCCAACACATGAATGGACAAAATTGTCCCTTTTAATAATGACTTTTTATAACTAAAGTGGTCTTTATCTTATTTATCTGGAAAATAAAAGAACATAGATAAGTAACTTTTTTAAAAGTGAACAGTGCCTAAGAGTATTAGTTGATGGACACCCAATCATGATCTTGGAATCTTTTTCATTGGAGTAGAATGGATAAATACCTAGCTAAATTCTTTTTTGGGCAAAGTTCTCATGCTTGACAGCCCTAGGGGTGCAAGTCGGGTGGGTTGGGTTGGGTTTACGGTCAACCCTGGGCCTGACCCTAAATTTTGGGTTTAAGGCTTGAGCCTGATTTTTCCAACCTGAGCCCAGCCTGTATTGTAATTTGATGCACTTGGGTTGGGCTCGGGCCTAGGCCGGGTTTAGGTTGGTCAATGAATCCACTCTAAAATTATACATATATGTATTTATACAAATATGTATACATATACTTATGTATATATCTATGCAAAATATGTATGTAAATAAGTAAATATATATAAAAACACAAATATGTATGGATATACATACATACATACATACATATATGTAAATATGTATGAAAAATTAACATATATACATATGTGTATAGTTGGGCCGGGCTCGGGCTACTTAAGAGCTAGGCTTGGACTCAGCCCAAAAAATAAAAAAAGCCTGATTTCTTATGCCCGAGCCTAACCCGAAGACCAAAAATCTAAACCCAGCCCATGTAAAATTTCGGGCTAGTGCATGTGAAAGTCCACTGCCTTTATCATGGGGAGCCTACAGTTCTGTGTACTTGATACCAGGCCTCCATTTTCTTTTTTTTAATATTTTTTTGAAGGGCCACACAATGGGGTAGCCCATCCCCCAACCCAGATGCAGCGGGATTCGATCCTAAATCTCCATTACGACAAGCAGAGACCCAGTTGGTTGGCACATTGCATACCAGGCCTCCATTTTCGGAGGGATGTTGAGTCATTGCCAATCCACTTGTAGTTGAAATGATGATAAGGGCATCCCTCAATACATGAATGGATGCACAGGCTTCTACGCAATATTGCACCAATGGGCCTTATTTGCACCCATGCCATTGTCTATAGCTAGAAGACAGTCGTTTCCACCTCTGTGGGGGCTAAAGCCACATTGGATCGAATACCATGATCATGAAGTATGTCTTCTCATAAGAAAAGCCAAACAAGAAGTTTGATATTTGAAATGGATGCTATAATGGGACGAATAGTCAATAATGTTATAGACCTAACATGTACACATAGCTATATTTTCAAGCATAACTACCATTCTCTATTGAGCAGTCTCTATCCAGACGACCTGGATTGTTAGCTCGATGGGCAAATGGTTTACTAAGGCATGTGATATGGTAGGAGTATATTCCTACTGGGCAAATGCATGGTTTATTAAGACACGTGGCATATTATAACTAAGAAACTATAGTGTCTAGATTATGGAGTAAATTAACTTAACCTTGTGATATTGGAGATCCTTCTCTGTGACCACAGTATTTTGACGAGTCACTGGCTATTAGTGATTTATTCTCCACATGACATATAATTTCTCCATGCATGTTCCGTTCTAGCTAACTAGCTAGTATTCAGTTTAGGTCCATTACTCTGTGTTTGGTGATAGAAAATAAGAGATAAAAACATAGCCTTTTAGAGGTGTTTATCAATGTTTATGGTTTTATATATGTTCACTCAGCTTTATCTTTATTAATTTTTATTGTAAATGTTAATATTTGTCTTGGCTTCACATCCAGATCACCATATGAAAAATCTAATATAAGTCCGTTTACCTTTTCCCTCCGGCACCCATTTTCCTCTCTCTCCTCTTGCATGTGCATTTCCACGTGCTTCTCTATGAGTGCAATTGAAGGCATAACCACAGCTCGAGTTTGCATGATGAGTACTAATTAAACCAAAACTGATCTAATGATGTAGAACTGGTCATATTTTTAAGTGAAACTTGTTATGAAGAATAAAAAAGATCAAGTGATTAAGGTTTTAATTAAGTACCATTGCTAATTCAGGCTTAAACGTTTAGAGAGGCAATTACATTTCATGTTAAAATGCCAATACAGGCATTTTTTAATGAAACTTGTTTGGTTGCTACTTAACTACTTATTTTTACTAGTCATTGAACAAGTTTTTGGAATAATATTACTTTTGCTATTGCCCGCTACTGGGGGTGTCAATTGGACTGGATTTGGTCCAATCCGATCCAGTCTAATGTGAGTCCATTATAAATGGACCATGTCCAATTCAATCTAATGAATATTTTGGACTGGTCCAATTCAATGTCTGGACCATCCAATCTGTTCAAATTCATTTTGATTTAGATTGGTTTGAATCCAAACTCGATCCATTGACATCTATATTATTATCTTATATCAATGGACCAGATATTGACTTAATCCAACCCAATCCAATATAAATTTATTAAAGATGGATCAGGTCTAATCCAATCTAATAAATATTTTGGACCTGATTGGTCCAATCCAATATAATATGTCTTGTTGGTCTATCCAATTTGTCCAAATTGATTTTGGATTGGATGGGGTCCGATCCAAAACCGGTCCATTGGCACCCTTCTTGCTACCTAAGATGTTTAAATGAAATGTTTATATTCTTGAAGCCAAAAAAAAAGAAATATTAATTTATATTCAATTTAACACCACCCAATTATATGGACTCTGATCATCCAATAATCAAATTAAAAATAAATGTTTAGCATCTAGATGCAGATATGATGGTTCTAGAAGAATAGCTAGAACCAAAAAAGAACTATTTTAGAGGTGGGATTTGAGTATTTGATGGTGTATATCCATCTATCATGCATTATCAGTATTCAATAATGCACCGGAATACATCCCTATGCCTAAATGGGCAGCTGATGGAGGAAACACCATTTTGATGTTCTCTCATCACTCCCAGGTTTATATTTCTAGTACAGTCATGTTATCAAACATCATCCAAAAGTAAGGGTGTCAATGGACCGGTTGGATTGGATCCTATAGAGTTGAAAATCAATTTGGATGGATTGGACGAATCAACAAGAAATATTGGATTGGACCAATCTGATCCAAAAAATTTATTAGATTGGATTGTTCGTAACAAATTTATATTGAATTGGGTTGGATTAAGCCAATATCTGATCTATTGATATAAGATAAGAATATATGTGTCAATGAAATGACCAATCTAAATCAAAATAAATTTGAATAGATTGGATGGTTCAGACATTGAATTGAACCGGTTTAAATTGGTTCAAAACATTCATTGGATTGAATTGGATCTAATCCATTTATAATGGACTCACATTATTAGACTGGACCGATTGGATGAAATCCAGTCCAATTGACACCCCTACTCAAAAGGTCATAAATCTGTTTACTTTTGACGGGCTAAAAGACTTTTTATGTGGACCTTGATATTGTGGGTCTTGACCCTACAACGTGTAAAGGGTACAAGGTAGAATATGTGAAAAAGTTGACCCAAAATTTGATTCTGTTATTTACTTGCCCTTTTCCAATATGACTCGCTCAATCAACATCAGAAAATTCTTTTTTCTGCCTAAGATTTATTATTTTAAGCGATCTCATCAATACCTAGCTAATTAAACTCTATTAAGAATATGACCTACTAATGAATCTTTGCTTAATTAATTAAACTACCAAGGATCTAAGGGACCAGTATCTCCAATTCCCTACCTTTGAACCCACCTACAATTGTTGGATTTCATAGGCTTGAATTAAATGCAATAAGACTGGCATCAGAGGAGATCGTCTCTCTCAAACGTCTACTTACATTAGGAACCGTGCCCATGGAACCATATGAATTAAAAAAAAAAAACCCATATTCATCAACTGTAAGTAAGTTAACAACTTTAACACCTCTAATATCTCAATATTTAATTTGGCAACATTTTCGATGCTTCAACCCAATATCTTGCATTAAATTATTCAGTACTACTCAGTGTGACCACGTTAAGGCCGCCCATTCTTCAGTGGCAATTAACTTGCAAAAAATTATAGTTTGTACTTTGTAGAGATCATCAGCTGTTTGGGTGGCCTTCTTTTAGCTCACGCATCGAGCTGATCACGACGGTTGGAGTGTGGACTGTACGTTTACTTACAAAAACTACTACAATTGTCATGAGCTAAAATCAAGAAACTCCTCCTTTGCTGATTTCATAAAGTGCTTAATCAGTGTTGCCTACATGATTTACATCTCCCTTTACTTGAACCAACAAAATCGCCACCTATTTGTCGTAAGCTATAACTTAAAGCTTTAATTTTCAAACCCTCCTTTGAATTACATCATACACATGGCAGCATTCCCCAAAGGCCTTTCCTTTCAAGCATTTCTCCCGCGTCAACTCTCCCCTCCTCCCTCTCCATGCCGATTGGCGATTGCCGCCCTATAAAACTCTCGTAGATGCTACTCTCACTACCTATCTCCTAGGCAATAACCAAGAACAAGACTCCTTCTATAGTCTTCTGATCCATCTTCGTCTTCCCTCCCTCCCTCTCTCATCTCCCTTCCCTTCCGCCCCTTCCACAGTCAAACCCATGAAGACCATGAAGCTAATCTTCACCATAGCCATAGCCACGGCCGTAGTCATCAGTACCCTGACGATCATGACTCCTGCAGCTACCAAAGGGAAACAAGAACAACAGGAAGAGGAGCTACCGATTGCTGCGTATAATGGTTCAGAAACTTCACCTAGGGACCTTTCTTCATCTGAAACATTGCATCATGATCAATCAATTGCAAGCAGAAATAAAAAGGTGGTGAGTCGATTCCTCGCTCAAAACAACAACAACAACCCAAAGGCAAGGGCTGCATCGTCGTCCCAGTGCAACAAGGATATCTCAGTGTGTCTGGCGGAAGGCAGACCAGGGCCTAGCTGTTGCAACAACAAATGTGTGAACGTGACGATAGACAGCAACAACTGTGGAGCTTGCAAGAACAAGTGCAAGTACACAGAGGCATGTTGCAGCGGTGAGTGCGTGAACTTGTCATTCGACAAGAGACACTGCGGCCGTTGCAACAACAGGTGCATGCCTGGTGGCTACTGTATATACGGGATGTGCGACTACGCTTAATTAATCAAACCGTATTGACTCGCCGCAGGTTCGTCAATATTCTTTCGTATACAATAAAAACACCACATATGTCATGGTGGTGCATCTTGTCAAAATTAATTACTACTATCTATTATGCCTGAACTAGAGCTTCTTCAATTGTAATGCTGCTTTTAATAGCTTTTAAGTAATTAATTAATATGTATCACAGTGTATCAGCTCTTTCTACAAGTGCCTGGTGTATGTATAGTATAGACTATGTACTTTCTGTAGGACTAGAGAGAGAGAGAGACCCTTAATTCATGTAAGTGCAGCAGTTTCATTGGTTGAACAAATTGTAGGGAAGTTCTTTTTTGTTCCCTATATACCCTTCTAAAACCTAACATGAATCATCGCTCCTGGATCCAACATAGCGGATCGATCCTCATTAGCTTTACAGTTCATTGGATATGAGATTATAACTATGGTCAATAATCCATAAAAAAAATGCATATAATATATTCGATTAAACGGTGAGATTAGGATCTTTCTACATTAATAGTTTTGGACCATCCCCATATTTTAGTATTTGGAATTAACGCCTCTTAATAATAAAACCCAGCCTGAAGGGCATAGGTGTCAGGAATTCAAAGCCCACAGGCCTCTGATCGCTTCGTTTTTAATTTGTTTCAAAACTAGACTTCTTCATGTACTAGCTAGTATTTAATTGTTAATTGCCAGCTTTGCAAGCAAAAGCTTAAAGCCAGCTTTAACAATAACTAATTACCCAGCTAGCGTTAAGTTGGTGTTACTTCAAAGCAACAAAAAAGAAATGGAAAGCTCGCAGTCAAGGCTGTTGAATTGGCATGAAACCCGGGTATAATCACATGTAAGCTCGTAAAAACACGGATTATGTTTTCATCTTCCAAAGATGGCCGTGGCACCTGCTCTCCTTGATTCCGTACTCCCAGGGAGTATGGTAATTACGCTGCCATTAAAATCCTAGCTGTTAGCCAGCCTACTGGTTAAGATCTGATGTATATACATGGCCATGCCATGCCATGGACTTTATATATAGTAGACAAATTAAAGCAGTATATTTGGATCAATACACTGAATTCATGATTCCTAAAACATCCTTCCTCTTAATTGATCCCCCTGGATATATCAACCGAAGAACAGAGTACCTTGGCTTAGATGTCAGTGGGTTAGGTTAGGGTCAATATATTTGATTTTAGGGTTGGGTTAGAATTTTAATTATTCAACCTGATCTGGATTTGGATTTGGCCTGACCCACCTGTCGGATCATGATACCCTGTATATATATAAAATATTCTTATAATTTTTTGACTTTCAACTCTATAGCTTTAAAGTTAAGATTTATTTACATGTTGGTTTTGATTTTTTAATGGTACAAGTGACATTTTAGATTCTATAAAACAATTTCCTAACTTAAATTAATAGATTTTAGGTCTTTAAAATGTGTTAAAAAATATAATTGAAATATTACGCGGGTCATGTCGGGTCAGGTCATATTTGTGTTAGAGTTGAGGCAAACCTGTGCCAAACCCGATCTGTTGACATCCCTACATTTGTATATGTAATATTACTATATGTAAATTGCCTTGGGATGTCAAAAATGTCTCTATATGTTTCAAAATATTCATTTGGACCTAATTAAATTTTGGGTGCTGAACAAAAATTCAGTTCAATCTTATAGCTAGTCAAGAATTTATTAAATCTAACGATCCACTGAAAATAAAACTCATTGAAAGTTTTGAGGGCCCCATACCATCAATCATGGGAGATTGAGAGTAGGAATGGCAACGGGGCAGGGACGGGGAGCCTCTCCCCATCCCCGTCCCCGCGAAAATACCCATCCCCGCTAACGGGGATAAGGTTATCCCCATTCCCATCCCCACGGGGATCTCCATCCTTGCGAGATCCCCATTCTCTGTAATTTTTTATAATGTTAATAATTTTGTTTTTGTTTTTTATTTTATTTAAAAAATAAAAAATAATAATTAAAAATTATAATCTATTAAAAAAGATTCAAACATATTCAACTATATTTTTAAAATATTAATATATAGACGTATGCGTACATATATAACGTATACATATATATGTATATATATATATATATACATATATATTAGTGGGGATCCCATGGGTGGGGATCGGAGTCCCCGCGGGGCGAGGAGTGCTCTCCCCGTCCCTGCCCTGTCCCCGCTAACGGGAATGAAAATTTCCCCATCTCCGTTCCTGCGGGAGGAAATCATCCCCATCCCCGCCCCATTTGGGGTGGATCCCCACGGGAATCGAAGAAATGGGGAAAATTGCCATCTCTAATTGAAAGGATGTTTAGGTCCCATTCATTGTTTAGGATTTCGTTGGAAATTTAGGCAATGTTTGGTAACACCGCTCCAGAAACAACACTAGAAAGAAAGTTACCAAATGTTGCATTGTTTTCTAGTTTTGGAGAACAATTTGAGAAATAAAGATTCCTCTCAAGGCAATAATTTCAATGTGGACCCAGTCTCATTGCTGGGACTGGGAGTAGGAGAGGAGAGGACAATTGAACAATAAAACATCTTGGCAAAGAATATAATAAGAACCCTGTATTCTTTCTCATGTCCTCATTTTTGGAAAACAACTTCCAATTAAAATATTGGAAACTAAGGGTCCCTTTGGTTTATGATCGGAACCGGAATGGAAATCCGTTAGAATTAGAATCGGAATGGGAATAGTCTATTTCCCCTACCTGTTTGGTTCAGACAGGAATTGGAATCGGATTCCAATTGATGTTGTTTGGTTCATTAAGAGGCTAAAACCGTTTGTGTGTCAAATACAATACATACACATTAGGTGGTGAGCAAACCCCAAAACCGTGTTGACATAAACACGGTTTTGGGAATGATAAAGAAGTCAGTCTCTATTATGTAATCACATTCCCAAAAGTAGTGTTGATGGCGTTGATCAATTATGTTCGAACTTTGAACTCCCAGGATCTCAGCCTCTATTGTGTAATTACAATTTGGGAATGTGATTCCCATTCCGGGGGAGGGGTTGGGAATGGTCATTTCCCCATCCTTCTTTTCATTCCCATTCTGGTCGATTAAACATCCGAAAATGGAATGACCCATTTTGATTCCGATTCCAAGGTTCTATTCTCTTGAACCAAATAGACCTTAAGTTATATGCCAGGTTTATATTAGGCTCAATTTAAAAGGAGTACAAATACAAATATGTAGAGTGCAAAACATTATATTTTATATGTATTTTGATTTATACTCTTTCCAAACTAAGCATTAATAACTAAACATCATGAATTTTAGTTACTTGAAATTCCTTTGTCAAATATATTAAACCTAATAATAACTTGACAAATAGTTGACAAACTTTTTCTTAAATCCAATGAATTGGAATGCACGTGTAGTATATGGAATGAAGATTACAAAAAAGGGGGCTTATTATTCAATCGCAATCAGAAATCCTAATGCATTCGTACAGATCGGAACAGTTAAAAAGAGGAATTTATCACAATTCACCGGCGGGGGTGTAAGATAGGGGTAGTTTTGTTGTTTGAGTTTTAGTAATCATTTAAAAAAAAGTTGTATTATTCTAAAACATTAGAAACATGTGTTATATTCATTGTTTTTGAACCGTTATTGATCCAAACGGTCGGACCATTCAGCCTAGGAATTCTCCGGGCAATTGGTTTTGTTTTACCCCAAATTTGATCTCTGGCAAAAAACCATTGAATTGATCAACGACATGCTGATTTAGGTGGTCAAACCGCTAACCTATTCGACCTGTTTAATATTTTTTACCATTTTTCATTTTAATTATTTTTTATTTTTCATTGAAATAGGCTATTTATTCTTTTGAACTAGATAGTCAAACTGTCGACCCAAAAACTAGTGGCCATAATGGTTTTAGTTTACAATGAGTTTTTAAAACCTTGATTCCATTTGCCTTCTCTGTCTCATGCACATTGGACATTTCATAACAAGTTTAAAATGCTTGAGCATCCGATTATGTTATTATTGGAAACAATGAAATGAAACTACAAACTTAGGCCTTACATCTGGCCATAACAACTAAGAAAGTGATGACAATGCAACAGGTCCATTTATAGCAGATTCATTATGAAACATAATGTCATTTGTCTTTTACAGAGAATGGTTTAGACTTCGTCTAATTGTACATTGTACAATTCGAATTCGGATCTCCTACACATTCGTGCCTCTAGAACTTCCTGAACATCAAATCAGAATGTGTCATGTCAGCATCCTCTCATGCTTAAATCTCACATGTGTGAGTGGGAGTAACAACATTTTAAACTTTCTCCCATCCTGTTTTTAATATATTAAAATTCTAAAACAAATAAAAAATAAGAATTTATAGAACTGAATATCACTAAGAAGAAAAACAACTAATAAGAGTTTTGACTTCTAAGAATTGAATGCTTGAGGCTGAGACGGTTCTCTAACTTTTACACGATTATCAAGTGGGATCAACAATTGAGGTAAGGTATTGAATTGAACAGAAAATTAGGAGCGATGACATATGCTCTGTATTTCATTGATCTCAGTTGGTGTTTGGTTTACTTAACAACATCGAGTGAGATATGAGAGGGAATTATCTCAGCCAGGCGTTTGATTATCTGAACCCTTAAGGCAATGGAAATCCAGAAGAAAAAAATAAACAATTTAAACAAAAAGCTTATTTGAGTTTAAAATCTTGTGAAAATCGGTGGTTGTTGAATGATTCTCTACAGGGATGAATGTACAGGAAATCCTGTGATCCTAGTTGAGGTTTGGTTGATAGTTGATAGTTAACAGCAAAGTAAAAGATATGAGAGAAAGTCGTTCTAGCCAGGCGTTCGATCCTCCAAACCCTTATTCCTGTTTTTCTTTTAGGCCCCGTTTGCTTTTCGATAAGTTATTTACCCAGGTAAGTGCAGTTACTTGGGTAAGTTTTTCTTGGGAAACACTTACCCAGGCAAGTGCATTTACCCATGTTCTTTTATTTCCCAAGTAAAAAAGAAAATGACCATTTTAACCATAAAAATCCATTATTAAATGACCATTTTACCCGGGTAAGTGTTGGAATCTTTCCCCCCAGGTGGAAAAGTTATTTACCCACCTAGGAGATGGGTATACCCAGGAAAATAAACTTTCCCTCATCCCCACATTAATCTGAAAAAAGAAATTGATATTCTTGGTCAATGGGAACCGAAATCCCACTGACCAACTTTCTCCTCTCTCAAAATCTAAAAAATGAATAACCCTGTTAGTTCATTGGAGAAAGATTTGAAAAAATAGAAAAAAGAAACCCTTCTAACCCCGGTTTTTTATTTGTTTTAGAATTTTATAAAATTTAATATATTAAAATTAGGATGGGAGAACAATATATTACACCCACTTTCACATGTGAGATTTAAATATGAGAGGGTACTGATATAGCACCCTTTGATTTGATGTATGAGAAGCTCTTAGACGGATGTACAAGAGATCTGGACTGGTACAATTCAGCCATTTGTAATCCGGACAAAATTTTGGACATCACTCCTTATGTCATCCTTTGCCGTCTCCCATCCTTCACTTTTTTGAACCAGTTGGGCTACGTTTCTGGATTGAGCTTCGATAAAAATCGGCATGATTGGATGAGATTGTTGCATTTGCATACATATATGGAACCAGTTCGGTAGTTCATCCATCTCCACACAATCTCAATCCATCTCTGTCGACACGAACACCCCACCGAATGGGCTCAGGAGGATAAAGATATATATGGTGGTCCTGGACTGCTTGGTCCAATAGTCTTCAGGAGCTTGGAGCACTCAAAGTGAAAATGGTGGGAACGTTGACGTGTTAACAAATTACAGGTTTGCGTGTATATAAGGAGCAAAGGTTATCTACGTGTTTAAAAGAGAATTGGCAATTGGCTGATGGGATTTTACATCGGAATTTCTTTGTTCACAAATATTAGATAGATGTCAACACTGTTTTCAAAACCGGACCGGATTGGACAGTCGGACCAGAAAAACCGGGAACAGGTCATTTGACCGGTTCTATTTTCCTCTAAAATTGTTTTTTCCTCCAAAACCATTGATTTTGATCAGCAAACTGCTGAACAGGCCGGTTAACTGTTTGAACCGTTCGAATGATTTTGACCGTTTTTCAATTCTTTTATTTTTATTTTTTAATTTATTTTTTTGTCAGCATGAGCTGGCCATTCGGGTCGAACGGTCACCGGTTCGTTTTTAAAAACCATGGTTGTCAAAGCTCTCTACCTATACATAAAAAAAAAAACGCTCTCCTTCCTCTTAAAGTTTTTTTTTTTCTTTGTTTTTTGAAAAGGATAAAGTATGATTTATAAAATGAACAAAAAAAAAGGAGGTATACAAGGAGTATACGCTGGGAGATCCTGCAACTCCAAAAAGGGATAGAGCCCAACCCACAAAATGCAAATACAAGTTCCTGTCATTGGCAGTGCAAATGATTTGAGTGTAAATTCTGAGTTATTTTTGTTTTAAATTTTGCTTATTTTGTTTGATTGCAGTACAAATGAAGTAATTAAGACATGAACTAGAATAAAATAAAACAAAATAAAATTAAACAATAATTTGCATTTTTTATATTTGCACTCCCATGCATATGTAGTATAACGAAACACAGCCTTATTCTCATTTTGAATGTTCTTGGAATTTGTGTTTTACTGTCATGTTCAATGCACAAATGCATCGTTCCTAAACACCTACAAAACTAAATTAGAGTGCATATATGCAACGGACTAGTGTTTGCACTCTTCCCAAACAGACCCTAAAGCTCAATCAAAAAGCGTGTTCTCCAATTTCTAGTTTGAAGAACATCGTTTTGTTTTAAATCATACAATACGTCTCATAATCTTTAATAAATCATACAATATATGCATTCCAACTTTTCTTTATTTAAAAAAGAAAATCATTTTGGTGGTTTTAAAAACATGAATTGTTTTTTTAAAGAAACCCAACTTGTTTTTGCTTCTCAAAACAAAAACATGGTTAGGTTAATTACTTCCTTATGAGTGTCGATACAAATTTCGTATATTTCAGTTAACACAAAATATGGAGACAAATTACAAAATGAAGAAAACAAACAAGGGAATGAACTCTCTTTGATTTCTGCTCAATGATGTGAGCAACATCTGATTAACGGTCAAATTTGGTGAAGACAAGGGCGTTGGTGTATTTCTCGTACTTCTTAAACTATTACTGTAGATTTTCTTGATTATGGTGATTTGGGAGATTTGGTGTAGATTTTTTCACTCCGGGCTTTGTGCTTGATCGGCTATGAAGAAGGTGCTTCTCTAAGAATGGCCTTTTGTGGTGGCTTGATTTTCTTTGGAGAACTTGAATCCAAGTGCGTTGTAGAGAACGAATAAGTTTTTCCCTTCTTTCTTCTCTCTTGATCTTATTGTTGCTGGAGGTTGCAGGAGCTTGTGGTTTCTTGCAATATTCAGTTTTGGTGTCTGAGAGATTCTTGTAGTGTGATTCTCTCAAAAGGGAGAAAAATGGCCTTCTTTCTTCCTAGGCAAGGCTATTTATAGCCAAGGGTTAAGGCTGCCACCTCAGCCTACTTATCTAACCAATCCCATGTGAGTGGGGTGTTGGGTTTGAATTAACTCGTATACATGCACCATTATGTAGGAGTTAGTGGTCTTGCTAATGAGACCACCCTATTACAATAGGAGATGGGCTAGATTGGACTTGATACACTTGAATGCTTAGGCCATTAAGACATTTGCCAGAATGTCAGTAGATTTCCCTGCTGTCGGTAGATTTCCCTGCTTGGAATGAAATCCATAAGAAGGATTTTCCCTGCTGTCGGTAGATTTCAATTTATGATCTCCTCATAAAAACATTCACCAGAATTTGATACACGAGTTCGAGTACTTCACTCTTAGCCAACTAGTTAAATGCCTTGTAGTTCTAGTTACTTACATCATTCCAACCTTTCTCACATTGTACTTTTCTGTAATTCTCCTCCATCGGCAAATCATGGTTTAAAGCTCCAATTAAGAGTCACAAAGCTTGTGGCTAAGTTGGTATTGCAACAATATATCACCTTTAATAAAGACTTCTGAATGAAGCCAGAGATAATTCCCCGAATTTCCCTTCCCCTTTTTCTTGTGGGGTAATTTGTTTTTTCTCTTCTTGCTGTGGCATGACTTAACTAATTGTGTGTTCATAAAATTGTGAAACCATTGACTGGACCATCTTGATCATATAATTATTCTTTGTGACATCGAGAGTAATTTGAACTTTATCATGGAGTGTCAAATTCCTTTCTTCTTTTATTTACTTGCAGCCACTTTAAGCATTGATGTTCGAATTAGTTCAATTCCACATTTGTCTCTTTTTGTCGGTATGGAATTTCATAGTTGTAATCTTGTTCATGTAGGACTACAGATTTGGTAAGTCAACTATGTGTCATCCGTTGTCAAAGCGCCATCTATTATCAAGGTATCATGAATTTCACTTCATTTCTATAAGACTTGACGGGTTAGAACTTCACCAATTGGCACATCAACAGTAGGCCCTTGCAGACCTTCAACGGTCCGGGGTCTCTAGGTCCAGAGCTTCGTTGGTTTTCGGGTTTGAGGTCTCTTAGATTTAAGGATTAGCCTAATAGATATTCTTCACCAAAGAGTCACGACATGTAGAGCTTTATCGGCAACAGGCCCTCGCAGACTTTCAATGGTCTGAGGTCTCTAAGTCCAGAGCTTCGTTGGCTTTCAGGTCTGAGGTCTCTTGGACTTAGGGATTAGCTTGCATAGAGATTCTTCACCAAAGAGTTATAGCATGCTGTACTTCATCAGCAACAGGCCCTCGTAGACCTTCAATGGTCCGGAGTCCCTGGGTCCAGAGCTTCGTAGACTTTTGGGCTTGAAGTCTCTTGGGTTTAGGGATTAGCTTGCATAGAGCTTCTTTACCAAAGAGTACCATAAATATCTTGTTTCTTTAGTTTAAAATGAATATTTCATATGGTACTGGCACTCTTATTTTTGCTTAAGCAGGTAATGGCTTTTTCTGTTTCACCTTGTCACAATGTCTCTTCATCACCTCCTACACCTTCTCTGCCAAGGAGTGCCTCAAGAAGGGTGGATGATGGAGCATGTGGATCCCGCATTGAAGGGATAGTTCCTTCGCTTTCCTAACGTACTGGTAAAGGCTCATGGGTCGAGGAGTGCTCATTACACAGAGCTCGTAGTTGTCGTTGACGAGTCGCTGAAAGGTCCCTATGGTCAAAGTGGAGTTGAATCAGAACCTCTTTTGAGGATGACAGAGATTAGTTGGTACCCCGGAAGCCATGAAATGCACAAAGGGGATCATATTACCACGTCTAGGCACCCATGCTTAAAACATCCCTTCCACCATACCACTACAAACAATCGCCCATTTCTCTATATTGTAGAGAAGATATGACAAGGGTCCACGAAATGGGGTTTTAATCTGAACCCAAGAGGGGAGATTCAATATCTTAGTGGATTTTGGGATTGGGGTCGTGAAGTATTCAGCCATCTTCGAGACATAGGGAACATGAGAGAGTTGAGTCGAGTGGTCCATACAGCTACTTGTGTGTATAGTCGGCCCGACAACATTTATAGAGCCCTATGTGAGGTTTGGTGCCCTGAAACGAACACCTTTGTGACCAGTCGATGTGAAATCGGAATATCTCTTTGGGACATTCGATAGATCTCAGGCCTTTCCATTGGTGGAGAATATTATGAGGAAGTGATTCCCAGCTTAGAGGAGCTAATGTCTTCTAGTCCAGATGGTTTGCCTCGTTCATGCCAAAATTTGTTCGAAGCCTATGCTCAGCTTGCCTTCAAAAAAGGATCTGACTGAGTTACTCATGCAGATTGGCTCGAGTTCTGGTATACAACAAATGAAAGAATTCTGAATCCTCACTTTTTCCAGGATTATAAAGATGCCAAGTTTGGATATGATTTCAACAAGAAGACCAAGGAATATTATTTAATCAGGAAAATCTATAGGCCTTTGTAAATGAGAAGAAAGCAGCTCAGTTCTAAGAGGTGCAAAGAAAATCCATTTGTTGGGTTAGGATTTCTTAGGGATCAAGTAGTTGAGAATGAAGCCTAGATAGCAGCCTACTTAGCTTTGTGGTTGTGTTGCTTTGTCTTGCCCTCAAATGACCTTAACGTTCTTCGTCCTAGAACATTCAAAGCAACATCACGAATAGCTCATGGCATTACATATAGCTTGGTTCCTCCTGTGCTAGCAAGCATTTATCAGGGTCTTTCCAACATATACACAAGTAAAGCAACATCACGAAGACGAACTTTCTTGTTGAACAAACGAGCCAAACGAGCTTGGTAGCACTCTTTTCTTTGTTGAGCTTCTAACCTCTTCTCGTCTAGTGCTTCG
>NW_010729275.1:137648-180192 GCF_000365185.1 Nelumbo nucifera | reverse complement strand
ATGCCAAACTTGTCACAAATCTGTGTCACCAATGCTGCTGAGAATGTGAGTTCGAAGAAAGTTGACAACATCTTCTTTCTTTACTTCTCGAAGAGTTCCCAATCTGCTAGAATAGGGTGATCTCCAAGGAAGTCTGCCAGTGCCTGTCCTTTCACAGCCATCTGTGCCAGAGGATCATCACTTGAAGCCATTCCCAGAGATACCTTATGACGATACTATTGGCACAGATGTCATAGAGAATATAGTGGATGTACTGAGAGATAGCATCAATGACTTTTCTCCTCCTGATGATGAAGCACTTGGGCATGCATTTTCTAATATGCAAAGCAAAGAGCACACTGAGGAAGCACAATCCCTTTCATCCCACCATTCTCATAGTGCCATATCTTCCAATTCTCATAATTCTTCCTCTCCTTGTTCAAGGGGTCCTTTTACAAATAAAACAGTGCCAGAGTTTTCAAGTTACTCCAAGAGGTCTACTAGTCCTTTTGGAGATTCTGTGGCATGTGCACACTTCCTTAACATGGAAGGAATAAAAAGCTTCCTAAAAGATGAGTTGGAGCCTATAAGCAAGAAAGGTTTCAATTACATGAAGGGTTGGCGGACAACCAAGTTTCCTTAGATTATAGAGGTCCTTGAGGATGTTTTCCACCTTGATACTTCTCTCTTGATTCAAAAAGTTGATTCATTGTTATCATGCGTAGAGGATTATCTTGCTCAGAAAGATATCATTAAGAATTCTCCAATCAAAAAGCAAAAGGAGAAAAATTATCAAATTTATCAACAAAGGTAGTTGCACATGCGAAGAACACATTTTTTATCAATAGTCAAAGGAATCAAATTAAAGCAGATCTTGCCATTGTCGAATATGCGCGATGTCAAATCGAGGAAAAGTTTCAAGGACGTGGGGATGAGAGGCAAAAAATAGAGGAGAAACATTTTTCCTTATTATCCCAAGATAGTGTCCTTTCCCAAGACCAACAAGAGGCTGAGGTGGCACTTGCAGCTGCTAAGGCTCGATATGATGAGCTAAGGCAAGCGAAAGTTTCAAACAAAGAAGTGCAGGACATAGACAAGATGAGGACTTAACTTCTAGAGCCATTTGAGTCTCTCTCGAAAGCCAATTGGATTCACCAAGGTCCCAAGCAATAGAATGTTTTGGAGAGAATTTTCCAATTTCTTCATTTTTTTTGCATTGTAAATGACGTATTTGAGAAAATAAAGTTAAAGTTCCCATTTTCTATCTTTAAAAGAAAGAAGAAACATTTATGTTTGACATTTATTTTAATCCATTCACAATTTAGGCTCATGCGGGCCAAAAGCGTTACAATGAAAAAGACTATGGGTAGTACCTCTTAAGGTACTTTCCATTAATGGGCCCAAGACGTAGACCCTCTGGTGTGACAAAGAGATAAACACCATTAGTGTAGACTTCTTTCACTGTGTGAGGCCTATCCCATTTAGGGTCAAATTTCCTCCCTAAACGGTGTGAGAGAACAATAGGTCGTCGAACAGCAAGGACAAGATCTCCTTTCTTAAAGGAGTGAAGACGAACTTTCTTGTTGAACAAACGAGCCAAACGAGCTTGGTAGCACTCTTTTCTTTGTTGAGCTTCTAACCTCTTCTCGTCTAGTGCTTCGAGATCAGCTAGTGCTTCGAGATCAGCTAGTTGTAGCTTTGCATTCTCATCTTTTGTAATTCCCACTTGGATAGCCATCCTTAGGGAGTTCATTTGTCTCTCTAGGGGAAGTACAACTTCTACACCATATACTAAAGCAAAAGAARTTGCATTTGTAGCGGTGTGGTAAGATGTTCGATAAGCCCATAAGGCCTCATCCAAACTTTCATGCCAATACACAATCTTCTCAAGTAACTTATAGAGAGTTTTGTTGAAGGCCTCTGCAAGTCCATTGGCCGCTACCTTGTACATGGTTGAAAACCTCTACTTAATGCCAAACTTGTCACAAATCTGTGTCACCAATGCTGCTGAGAATGTGAGTTCGGAGAAAGTTGACAACATCTTCTTTCTTTACTTCTCGAAGAGGAACCGCTTCAGCCCATTTGGAAAAGTAATCCGTTAATGCTAGGATGAAGAGGTGTTGGCGAGAAGACTTAGGCAAAGGACCAACCACATCAAGTCCCCATGCATCAAATGGCCATGATGCAACTATGGGATGTAGAGGTTCTGGTGGTTGGCGAATAAAATCCCCATGAATTTGGCATGCCTGACATTTTTTGGCATATTCAATTGAGTCTTGTACCATTGTTGGCCAATAGAAGCACATTCGCTTAAGGCGATCATGGAGCTTAGGTCCTGATTGATGAGCACCACAAACTCCAGAGTGTGCTTGGTCGAATGCACTTTGGACTTTGTGTCCGTGGATACACCTCATGTAGACATCATTGAAGGAGCGTCTGTAGGGGATGTCATTGTAAAATAGGAAACGAGTTGCTCGACGTCGTATCTCAGCTCTACGCTTAGGATTTTCAGGCAACTTTCCATGCTGCAAATAGTCGATGAAGGGTTGTCTCTAGTCCTCGACATCTATAGTGAATACAGAAGCCACATTGCTTTTTGCTTTATCTCTCCTTCAGGTGACTTAGGGGGCAGAACCCATTTTGCACAAACGGGTATTGTTGTTGCTTCATCACCCGTGAGTTCTAAGACTGCATACTCTGTCTACAATTGGTTGATTATCAATTTCGAATCCCCATAGACTGTGAGGTAGTGAATTCCCAAGTCAAGAGCCATTTCTAAGCCAGTGATTAAAGCTTGGTACTCTACCATGTTGTTAGAGCAAAGCTCAGTTAAGACAAATGAGTATGTGAGGATTTTTCTTTGTGGCGAGACAAATACAACACCGACACCCGCACCATCTTTGCGTGCTGCTCCATCAAAAAACATCAATCATGCTGGTAAGATGTCTATGTAGAAAACCTCTTCATCAGGAAGGTTTTCGAAGAGTTCCCAATCTGCTAGAATAGGGTGATCTCCAAGGAAGTCTGCCAGTGCCTGTCCTTTCACAACCTTCTGTCAGACATAGGTGATGCCAAATTCTGACAAGAGGAGAGCCCATTTATCAAATCTCCTTGAAAGTATAGGTCGTGTCATGATGTACTTGAGGGGGTCTGCCCTTGAGATGAGGTGGACATTATTTGCCAATATGTAATGCCGTAACTTCTTTGTGGCAAAGGTGAGAGCAAGACAAGTCTTCTCTATGAGTGAGTAGTTCAACTCAGCACCTATTAGTGTCTGACTGAGGTAGTAGAGTGCATTCTCTTTTCCTCCTCATTGACTTGTGCCAACAAGGCTCCCAATGATTACTCTTGTGTAGCGATGCATAAAATGAACGACTTCTCAGGGATTGGTGTGACAAGTACTGGAGGTTTGAGAAGGTATTGCTTTATGCTTTCTAAGGCATTTTTGCAAGCCTTATCCCACTCAAATGGGATCCTTTTTCATCAGTTTGTTGAACGGTTGACAACGTCCTACCAGGTTGGAGATGAACTATTGAATGTAAGTCAGTCGTCCTTGGAGACTCTTCAACTCTTGTAGGTTCCGCAGCTCTGGCATGTTTTGGATGGCGTCAATCAGTGATTGATTAATTTCAATCCCCCGATGGCGAACAATGAACCCGAGGAACTTGCTTGAGGTGACTCCAAATGCACACTTGAGAGGGTTCGCCTTTAGTTGATACCTCCTTAGCCTATTGAAGATGTTACGCAGATCATCGAGATGGTCTTCTCTCTTCTTAGACTTAACAACCAAGTCATCGCCGTAGCACTTGACCTTCTTGGGAAGAATGTCATCGAAGATCCGCTACATCGCGCGCTGGTACGTAGCACCGGCATTCTTAAGCCCGAAAGGCATCACTTTGTAATAGTAGATCCCCTTTGGTGTTCGGACGGCCGTGAGCTCTTCATCCTTAGGTGCCATGATAATTTGGTTGTATCTAGATGAACCGTCCATGAAGGATAATGCATCATGGCCTGTAATTGCATCTACCATGAGTTCAGTGATAGGCAAAGGAAAGTCGTCTTTTGGACAAACTTGATTTAGGTCTCGGAAGTCAACACAGACTTGAATTTGACTATTCTTCTTCCTCATAGGGACAATGTTTGCAATCCAAGTTGGATACTTCACCTCCCGAATGAAACCATCTTCAATGAGCTTGTTGATTTCTGCTTCAATTTGTGGAATCAACTCGGGTGAGAATCGATGTTGTGCTTGCTTGATTGGTCGTACCCCGTGCCTAATAGAGAGGTGGTGGACAACAGCCTTTGGGTCTAACTTGGGCATCTCCTTGTATGTCCAAGCAAAGACATCCTTATGCTCCTGAAGTAGTTTAAAGTATTTGGCTTCTTTTTCAGGGCTAAGGAGTGCACTGATGTAGATAGGTCTAGGTTCCTCTTCAATGCCAAGGTTCAACTGCTTCAGGTCATCCACTGTTGCTTGGCCTCCTTTTTCAAAGGTAGGTGGAACAGGTTCAAGTTCTTCGTATGAAGAAGTGCTTGATAGTTATTCGTCATCTTTCTCCTCAATAGTGATGTGATTAACCGAGACAATGTCTTCATCCTCAGTTAGTCCTTCACTTTGTTCTTCTATGTCTTGTCCTAGTTAAAAGTTGAACTTTGATTGAGAAGATGATGGAGATGTGATGACAATAGTCTATTGTCTAATTATCAATGTCTCATTAGAGGAAACTTCCAAGTTCATCACCCTCTTCATACGAGAAGGAACAACACTCCGAGGCTCTAACTTTTCCTTTGTAGAAATGGTTCATTGTAGGCTGACTTTGTTGTCGGTCCTTTTTTTCATATGGGCACCCTTGGACCTATGCGGGAGAGTACTGAAGTCCTTTGTGGTTGAGCAGATGATGTTGGAACAGCATCTTGTCTTTCGAGCCTGTTGAACACTGATTGTCTTTCTCTCGGTTCTCCTAGCCGGTCGAAGATTGAACTCCATTGTGTATGCTTCTTTCCTTCTTGTCCACCACTTCTACGGTGATGTGGTTGGATGGCGCCTTCCTCTGTAAAATTTGAGTTGGTGGATTTCGATGGTATCCTAAGCCAACATTTTGCTGAGGGATGTGAGACCCTCCACTTTGTAAAGCTCTTTGTGTCTTTGTTAGGCCATAGGCTTGTCCACTTGTAAGGATTGGCTCAAGGTTCCCTAACTGAACTAAAAATAGGCCAAAAAGAAAAGAAATGTTAGGGACTTGAATACAAGCATTGGCCCAATTTAATGACTTCAACTTTTATGTTAGAGGTGATGTCTGAATCTGTGTAAATCTTATATGCATATACAAACATCTTGATTTTGGCAACAACCAACAAGTTTTGTTGTTTGAGTTTTAGTAATCATTTAAAAAAAGTTGTATTATTCTAAAACATTAGAAACATGTATTCTATTCATTGTTTTTGAACTGTCATTGACCCAAACAGTCGGACCATTCAGCTTAGGAACTCTCCAAGCAATTGGTTATGTTTTATCCCAAATTTGGTCTCTGACCAAAAACTATTGAATTGATCAATGACATACTGATCCAGGTGGTCAAACCGCTAACCTATTCGACCTGTTTAATATTTTTTACCATTTTTCATTTTAATTATTTTTTATTTTTCATTGAATAGGCTATTTATTCTTTTGAACCAGACAGTCAAACTGTCGACCCAAAAACTAGTGGCCATAATGGTTTTAGTTTACAATGAGTTTTTAAAACCTTGATTCCATTTGCCTTCTCTGTCTCATGCACATCGGACATTTCATAACAAGTTTAAAATGCTTGAGCATCCGATTATGTTATTATTGGAAACAATGAAATGAAACTACAAACTTAGGCCTTACATCTAGCCATAACAACTAAGAAAGTGATGACAATGCAACAGGTCCATTTATAGTAGATTCATTATGAAACATAATGTTATTTGTCTTTTACAGAGATTGGTTTAGACTTCGTCTAATTGTACATTGTACAATTCGAATTCGGATCTCCTACACATTCGTGCCTCTAGAACTTCCTGAACATCAAATCAGAATGTGTCATGTCAGCATCCTTTCATGCTTAAATCTCACATGTGCGAGTGGGGGTAGCAACGTTTTAAACTTCCTTCCATCATGTTTTTAATATATTAAAACTTATATTAAAATTCTAAAACAAATAAAAAACAGAAGTTAGGGTTTCTTCTTCATACTTCGTTCAAATAAAAAATAAGAATTTATAGAATTGAATATCACTAAGAAGAAAAAACCACTAATAAGAGTTTTGACTTCTAAGAATTGAATGCCTAAGACTGAGACAATTCCCTAAATTTTACACGATTATCAACTGGGATCAACAATTGAGGTAAGGTATTGAGTGGATCAGAAAATTAGGAGCAATACATATGCTCTGTATTTCATTGATCCCACGATTATCAACTGGGATCAACAATTGAGGTAAGGTATTGAGTGGAATAGAAAATTAGGAGCAATGACATATGCTCTGTATTTCATTGATCCCAGTTGGTGTTTGATTTACTTAACAACATCGAGTGAGATATGAGAGAGAATTATCTCAGCCAGGCGTTTGATTATCTAAACCCTTAAGGCGATGGAAATCCAGAAGAAAAAAAAAACAATTGAAACAAAAAGCTTATTTGAGTTTCAAATCTTATGAAAATCGGTGGTTATTGAATGATTCTCTATAAGGATGAATGTACAGGAAATCCTGTGATCCCAGTTGAGGTTTGGTTGATAGTTGATACTTAATAGCAGAGTGAAAGATATGAGAGAAAGTCATTCTAGTTAGGCGTTCGGTCCTTTGAACCCTTATTCCTTTTTTTCTTCTAGGCCCCCCGTTTGCTTTTCGGTATGTTATTTACCTCGGTAAATGCAGTTATTTGGGTAAGTTTTTCTTGGGAAACACTTACTTAGGCAAGTGTATTTTACCCATGTTCTTTTATTTCCCAAGTAAAAGAAAATGACCATTTTAGCCATAAAAATCCATTATTAAATGACCATTTTACCTGGGTAAGTGTTGGAATCTTTCCCCTTAGGTGGAAAAGTTATTTACTCACCTAAGAGATGGGTATCACTTACCCAAGAAAATAATGGAAACCAAAATCCCATTAATCTGAAAAAAGAAACATGGTATATTTCCCCCCAGGGAAAATAAACTTTCCTTGGTCCCTATATTAATCTAAAAAAAGAACATGATATTCTTGGTTAATGGGAACCAAAATCCCATTGACCAACTATCTTCTCTCTCAAAATCCAAAAAAGGAACGCCCCCTAATGTTATTTGGTTTCTTCATTGGAGAAAGATTTAAATAAAATAGGAAGAAGAAACCCTTCTAACCCCTGTTTTTTATTTGCTTTAGAATTTTATAAAATTTAATATATTAAAAATAGGATGGGAGAACAATTATAAAATATATTACACCCACTTTCACATGAGAAATTTAAGCATGAGAGAGTGCTCATATAGGACTCTTTGATTTGATGTATGAGGAGCTCTTGGTCGGATGTGAAGAGATCTGGACTCGTACAATTCAGCCATTTGTAACTGGACAAAATTTTGGACATCACTCCTTATGTCATCCTTTGCCGTATCTCATCCTTTTCACTTTTTTGAATCAGTTGGGCTACGTTTCTAGATTGAGTTTCGATAAAATTTGGCATGAGTGGATGAGATTTTTTCTTCATTTTCTAGATTGGGCTACGTTTCTAAATGACAATTGGCTGATGGGAATTTACATCGGAATTTCTTTGTTCACAATTGGCAATTGACGTGTAAAGCTGTTTTTTTTTGAAAAGGATAAAGTATGATTTATAAAATGAAGAAAAAAAAATAAAGAAGGTATACAAGGAGTATACGCTGGGAGATCCTACAACTCCTCCAAAAAGGGAGAGAGCACAACCCACAAAATGCAAATACAGGCTCCTGTCATTGGCAGTGCAAATGATTTAAGTGTAAATTATGAGTTATTTAGGTTTTAAACTTTAGTTTATTTTGTTTGGTTGCAGTACAAATGTAGTAAATTAAGATATGAAGCAGAATAAAGTAAACCCAAAATAAAATTAAACAAGAATTTGTATTTTTTAGATTAGCACTTCTATGCATTTGTACTATTATAAATAAAATTGCAGTGCAACCATACACAGCCTTACTCTCATTTTGAATGTACATGTATTGGAATTTGTGTTTTGTTGTCATGTTTAATGCACAAATGCATCGTTCCTAAACAGCTACAAAACTAAATTAGGGTGCATATATGAAACGGACTAGTGTTTGGACTCTTCGCAAACAGACCCTAAAACTCAAACAAAAAGCGTGCTCTTTAATTTCTAGTTTGAAGAACATCTTTTTTTTTTTAAGTCATACAATGTGTCTCATAATCTTTCATAAATCATACAATATATGCATTCCAACTTTTCTTTTATTTAAAAGGAAAAATCATTTTGGTGGTTTTAAAAACATGAATTGTTTTTTTAAAACCCAACTTGTTTTTGCTTCTCAAAACAAAAACATGGTTAGGTATGAGAACATACAACATAGACTTTGTAAGGTGGCTACGAGCCGAGCTTTTTACGAATTATTTGAGCTCAGCTCATAAAAAACTTGATTCGGCTTGATCTAAACTAAACCTGTTCATGGGCCGGGTAGCCCGATGGCCCGACCCGTACCTCGGTCGGGCTTGGTCATGTAATTAGGCCCGCGGGCCTGTCCTCGGGGCTAACACAGTAAGCCTGACTATGTTTCGGGCCGGGTTCGGGATTTGTCAAAAAAGCCCGGCCTGATTTAGTATTATATATTTTATAAAATATATAAATAATATAATATTTATTAAAGTATATATTTATAATTTAGTATATAATATTTTTTATTCTTTTCTTTATACTCTCTCTCTCTCTATTCACCCGCTAACAATATGGGCTAAATTTTGGCCTCAGGCCCAGGCTCGAGCTTCGGGCTTTTTATGAGAGCCAGGCTTGGGGCCAAGTTGTAGCCCCGATGGTCGGACCGGGATTGTGCTCGGGCCTTAGAAAATTCTGTTAATACAGAATAAAAGCCCGCCCCGAGTTCGGCCTAGCCCGACCCATAAACAGGTCTAATCTAAACTGAGCTTCGAGCCTAAGGCTAAGACTCATCCTGTTCCTACCACACGAAAAAACAAGGAGGACTTATTTTGCATTGCCTTTTTGGTTTCTTAGATATTCTGTTAGTTTCTTAAGCTTGCATGCATATATACATAAGTTCATAGGCATGTTCCTCTAGTTTGCTGAATTTAATGAGTCTAAGTAAGATGCCAAATGCTAGGTGGGATGAATTTGCAAGTCATTGAGATTAGTACAACTCAGCTAGAACCTGGTGGTTTCTATGCAGCTAATGTAACTTGTCCTCTGAAAATAGCCATAATCTGATGTTTTTGGAACATGTTTTGATTTTTAAGTGGCAATTCATTTACATGCAGCACAAATGTTGAATTGAAAAGAAAAATAATATTTCTGCATTTTTGTTCTTACTAGTAGTACTTATGGTTGTCAAGGTGTCTAGGCAACACGGAATAAGGTGTTTTTCTTGGGTTTGTTTTATGCCTAATCATGGTGATTTTAGTCTGTATTATTCAAAGCATATCCTGATATGTCTCTTAGAATTGTCTTTTTGATACATTTTGTGTTTTCGATACTTTAAACCTTGATTCCATGAGAAAAGATAATAAAACTCAGAACATCATTTATTGCACAATACATGTAACATTACTTCAATATCAACCTTTTGGTTCAACCATTGTCTTTCCATGACAAAAATAAAATAGTCAAAATTTGATTGGTCCCATACCTCTTAATTTATAACCTACTTGGATCTCACTCAAGGCTTTTTCCTATATGTATGTTGATGTTGTTCAATCCAAGGTATCCCGAACTAAGGTCACAGTCAAATAATCTTGCCAACTGGTGAGGCCAAGGTGGAAGGACGAAGCCATGCAGTAAGATCTGAAACAAGAAGTGATAAGAGGCCCGACTTTTTATTCCCTGGGTAGACACTTTGATGTTCAAGTCAATAAGAAGAATAGGTGGTCGGGTCGAGCAATTAAGAGAAACTTATTGGTCGGAGCAGAGGCAAAGTAACAGTGTGAAGGCTGGAGAGTCCAAAGTCCCTTACCTTGAGCAGAGGTTACCTACTTATAGCTGAAGATCTGTGTTTGATTCGGATGAGCCTTCTAGGGTTGTCGGGATGAGGTTGCCCGCCGAGGTCTTCGGGATCAGACCTAATCCCCGAAAAAGTTGCCCTCCTTATCTATATGGGGTTCTCCTTTCTTGGTCGCACTTATCCATCTTACGTGGTGTCGACATGGCCAAAGAGATAAGACGGCCGCGGAGGTGACACATGGCACCTAGGGCCAATTCAACCATAACCCAAACACCACTCCCCTAGTTCCGAAGGCAAGGAGTGTGGTGATCGGCCATGGTGTGGCATGGAAGAGCTCTAAAGTCTTTGGCTGAGGAACTCCTTAAGTGTATTTCTCTGATCTGAATGACCCGGGGTGCAATCGGTTTTGGGTGAGTTGGGTAGTGCGGAGCTCGTACCGTTTTTGAGACAAGTCAGTGGAAGCGTCATTTCGTCTCCCAAGAGCATGCGCGTGCGTAGGGCGGTGGAGTCGTTTCGTCTTCCTGAGCTATCAGAGGGCGGCGCCTGATCTACGTTATTGGTTTGCCTTGATCTGGATCACTGGGATCGATTGAGTGCACCTCATAAAGCATCGCAACATGTCCATTAACAGGATGCTACTTCAAGACACAACCTCAACATTGTTTAGGTAACTAAGGATCAAAGTATTGGTATCGAGTATCGTATTGGATAAGTTGGATACGGATATGAATACGGATATGGATATGGATATACGCATAGATACGAACAAAAGATATAAAAATTATTGGATACGCTAGCGAAATGCATACAAATCACATAAATACATTAATCATACTAAACCAAAAGTTGAATTATCTATGAATAAGATATAAACACATGAAAAATGCATACTTTAATAGGTTATATGAAGAGAAATATAAAAATAAACAATACCGGGACTCTAGAACATTCAAACATTGTACAATAATTATCACTCTTTCAATTTTATAATTATAATTTTCAATATTTATTAATTTTTGGGAATATTTATTAATTTAGTATTTTACTTAAATAACAACTATTTTTTAAATAATAAATATGCTTTCATTTTTAAAACAAATTATATTTATTTTTTAGTTTTTATTATTTTTTTTGGAAAAATTAAATCTTAAATTATTCATTTCAGTTTTTATAATTATAATTTTTTGTTTTCCATTATTTATCTAGTATCTTTATATAATAACTCTATTTTTTCAAATAATAACTATGTTCTCATTTTTAACATATAATTATGTGTAAAATAAAATATATAAATCAGCTAAGGTAGATGAAATATATTATTTTTATAATATTTAGTTTTTATTAAATTTTTTGGAAAAATTAAATCTTAAATTATTTATTTCAATTTTCACATTACTATTTTTTAACTTGTATTAAAGATAAAAAACAATCCAAAAGTACTCAATGTATAATTTGACCAAATTAGACACAGATTCACCTCCTATCAGTTGCCAATGTTTTCCTTCATGGGTCCCATTCTTATGGTCTTATCTGTTAGGAATTATTTATTAATTTCTTCACTTGCAAAAGTATCCCCATGGGCATGATTGACGTGGTCGGTTGATCCTTGAAAAGGGGATCAACACTCACCACATAACAGACAAGTCTATGTGAACAGAACCAATTGGTTTTCAAACCCATAACCAAAAACTCACAGATACGAAGAATGTAAATATAGGTGTATATATTGCAAGTATGAAAGTTTATTTAAGATTATGTTTCGTTTGAAGGAAAAGGTAGAAAACCACATTTTTTTTACTTTTTTCTATTTTTTCTTAAAACCAAACACAACCTAAATGAAAAACCGCAATTAATGAAAAGATAAAAAGAGAAAGAAAAGAAGTTTAGGCTCAGTTTGGAAGGAATATATATACGAATATGTAGAACGAAAAACCTTAAATTTCGTATTATTTTATAGATATTTGCACTATACAAAGTTGTATTTATACTCATTCCATATTTGCCTTAAGAATAAAACAACATCTAAGTGCCGCCAGTGTAATAATTCAGAATGATAATTGATGAGGGCGGATTTGGCCCTCCAATGACATTATGACACATGGTACCTCATGACAAATAGGTGCAATCCGGCACATCACAGGCAGTTCGCAACCAAGCAGCCCGATATTTCACAGGCAGCCCGGCACCAAGCAGCTCGGCACCTCACAGGCAGCTCGCCACCAAGCAGCCCAGCACCTCACAGGCAGCTCGCCACCAAGCAGCCCAGCACTTCACAGGCAGCTCGCCACTAGGCAGTTCGCCACCAAGCAGCTCGACACTTCACAGGTAGCTCGCCACCAAGCAGCTCGGCACCTCATAAGTAGCTCGCCACTAGGCAGCTCTCCACCATGCAGCCTAGCACCTTACGGGCATGTCTCCACTAGGCAGCTCGCCACCGTGCAGCCTGGCACCTTATAGACAGCTCGCTTCCCAGTCAGACCGACCGTTGCGTGGTAATTCCAAGGATCTCACCATCGTACCCCGCGTCTTACGGGATCGTACCTTGTAATGGCTATATTAGCTCACCCACTCCCCGATTCAGGCGGAAATGGGAAACCTTACCGGTTGGTGGCATTATCCCCAACTAACACGAAAACAGATCCCGTCACAGCGGGGATCCAGGAACTACTCCACCAAACCCGCGAGGAATCTAGTATATAAAGACCTCACCCCCCCAGGGGCAAAGGTATGCGTGATCTTTGTTCTCTAGCTCTCTCACAATCTATTATCATCTTCAAGCTCGCAAGTAAGTGCTAAATTAAGCATTGGAGCGACCCCACTGAATAAACAACCCTGGGTTCTCTGATTCATCTCTTGCAGGTCCATCTAGCCCGTCGTTACTGAAAGCCAAATCATCTCTTAGAGGGAACAACCGGATTGCATTACATCAATAATCACGCAAGCAGGCCAGTTATTCAACTCCCCACAATACAGTAAGAATTCTTCTCTCCCTCTGTTCCAAAATCTTTTTTTCTTTTATTACATGTTGGACGGAGAAGGAAAATAATCAATTGTAAACTAACAAACAGCAGGAGAAGGCAAAGAAAATCCGGAATTGAAACTAGCTCAAATTTCAATCCACATCAATCAAACTCTCCCACCCGTAAACAGAAAACAACAAATAGAATAGCCCTCCTTCCTTCCCTTTCACCCAACTTATATAGGGGGTAGTTGAGTGCAAATGTGCAATATTTACATAAAAAAAAGTGAAAAAAACTGCTAAACGAGACTCATCTCGAGAGGTGTGGTGAGGATCAACACTCACCACAGAAAAATGAAATTTAGAAAAAAGAAAGAGCAGCAATTGAATTGGCTATGTTAGGAGATAGGACCACCGTTCCAAAGTGTGCTTATTTTGGTTGGTGTAGCTTTCTTGCTCCTTGTGTAACTCAATTAGGGTAAAATGTGCCTATGATGGCAAATTTTCAGGCTTGTTTCTAAAAAAAAAAAATAGGGTAATATGGCTCTCCACGGGATATTTTCATTTTTGGAAACCCAAGTTTGTGTTTGTAGCATGGTTTTCAAAATTGGATTGAACTGGACAGTCGGATCTGAAAAACTGAGAACCGATAAAGTGATCGGTTCCGTTTTTCTCTAAAACTGGATTTTTGTCAAAAATATTGATTTGGTCAACAAATCATTGACCCCGAGCGGTTGAACCGTTTGAATCATTCAATAATTTTGACCATTTTTTATTTTTTATTTTTTTATCAAAACGGATCGACCATTCGACTCATGAACTGGACCCTTGACCGGTTCATTGTCCAAATTGATTTTTAAAACCTTGGTTTGTAGTAAAGTGGTAAGTGTTGCCAACTATTTGGAAGAGATTAGAGAGCACTCGATAGAATTCAGGCAAAAATGTTGAAAATCAATCAGATCTAAAAGCCTAACTAAAGAGTGGGTGAGGGAAAGGAGGAAATCAATAAGCCATGGCTGCTGCAAGAGCAACATCCACGAAGACAACTATATATGTATCAACGTTTATGAAACAGTTCTACTTAATACATTTTTATAAAATAATTAAGATAATATTGTGTGTAATGTAATCTTTGAATCATTATTTCATAATGGAGCATGGATTCTCATGTTTCATACTTCACCTGACGTTATCATGGCAGATGACCATGAATTTAACCTTGGTTTTTATCAACTGTTTCTTGGTATCTTTTTTCTTTTGTTATTTACATATAAATGTTGATTTATTTCTGTTTTTATTTACATTTGTGATGCTTAATTTGCTGTCTCTAGCAACTTATATCTTATACTTTTTGCTACATTTAAGTTTTTAATTAAATACCCATTCATGTACAAATATCTTTGTAGTATCTTTTGGTCAAATAGTGGTATTTTAATAATATTCTATTGCTTTTTTATTCTATATCTCCTTGTAAAATCTGAAGTGTAATTCTTTTTCGTTCCTTATTCAGGTCTTTATACTATACTTGTTGGAGGCATTGAACTCTGAACAATTTATCATCTTGTTATTTGGGTATTGGCAAATGTTTGACTTTTAAATCTTTACCATTTTACTTAAACATGTGCTTTGATAGCTTATTTATGCCCTTTTATTGTTAACTTTGATAGCTTTTTTATGGTTTTCTATGTAAATTTATTTATTATTGTTTTCATCTTTTGTGCAGGTATTCATCTTCCTTGGATTTTGGGAGAAGTTTTTGTAAATCAAGTATTTTGAATTTTGAGAATTGATGATGGAATTTGTATTAAAGGGTTTATCAATTTGAAACTAAGATATATTTGTGATTCAAATGTTTTGAATGTAGAATGAACTTTTAAATTTTATTTCTAATTGATGTTTTAATTTTTGTATTTCATTTCAATTTAGATAAATGTAGAGAAAACAAGTTATTTGAAGCAAATTAGAAATAATTGAAAATAATTATAGGTTATATGAAAAAAATATAGAATTAGCGGCAATCACAGCTACCACTATATATAACCTTTGCAAAAAATCAAAGAGAATTTGTGGTAGTCATGACTGTGGTTAAACAAAATATGCCAAGAAAAGCGCACCAAACTTATATAGCGGCAGTCGATTCATCCCTTTACCGGGACTACTTAAAGATAAAATTGTCACTTGGAAGTTGGTCTTTAGTGGAAGTTTACGACTACCGCTAAATGCCCCCTAATTTTAGCGGCAATTTTTTTTACCGACAATGCAAAAACTGACGTTAGATCTACTAGGGGCACCTGTTTTAACGGCATTTTTTAACTGCCAATAAAGCTTCTAGCGGCAGTTTTGGGGACCTTTAGCCGCAATCTTGACTGCGCTAAAAGTCATTTTTTCCTACGGTACCCATTCAAGTGGCCTTTTTGACAATTTTCAAAGTATTAAACTACTTAGTTAATTAATGATAACATAATTAAGCCTTTAATCACATAATTCTTCAATTAGTTCATTGCAAAAATAATTAAGTTTTAATTCAATTTATTGCATTGACTTGCTAAAAGTCATTACGTCAATTGAATTAAATTAAATTAATTATCTAAGATTAATTAATTTGTTAACTTTATATATGCCTAACGTGTACATGGTTATTTAGTCAATTACTTTTATTTAGTTAACTTATTTTTATTAATTAAAGTAGGAAATTTAAAATTAAGTTTTTTATTTACATTAATTAAATTAACAAATTTAGTTAACTTAGAAAATGATTATATAATTAAAAATATTAATTAAATCATAATAATTATATAATTAATTAACTAATTATAACTTAATTACTAAAGCATATTTAATTTGTTAACTAATTAATTAACATAATAAATTAGTTAACTAATTAATTAACATAATAAATTAGTTAACTAATTAAGTTAATAATGTAATAAAAATTGTAGATAAAAAATAATATAAATTAACAAAAAATATTTTAATAATTTGTTTATCAATACAAGTTTTTGTTTAAAAATAAATTATTACAAATTAATACATGTTTATTAACAAAACAACAAAAAAGTAAGAAAATTTTAGTTTCAAAATTAAATCTTGTAATTTGATATCCATTTGAAATTCATTAAGAATAAAACGATACTAAAAATTTGTTGATAAAATTAAAAAGTTAACAATATTATTAGTTTTAAACTTAATTATTATAAATTTAAAATCCCCTAACCCCTTTAAAAGTAACAAAAATAAATACTAAATTAAAATATAATAAAAACTAAAACAATTTATAAAAAATAAAAACTAATACAATTAAGAATGTTACAATGCTCCTTAGGGATGTATCTTGGGTGGGTTGGGTCAGGTTAAAGATTAACCCAAACCCAACCCTAAGTTTCAAACCTCAAGTTCAGGCTTGGCCTGATTCAAGGTTAGCCCCAAGCTTACCAATTTAGGCCTAACCCGAGCTTAATCCAACATTTCAGGCTAGGCTTGGGCTTGAACGTGTTGATCTGTATAGCCCAATTTCTAGGTAGAATAGATTGATAACATGTAAATATGTATTATATCATAAAATGTTGAACAGGCTCAATCCAAGCCCAACCTTTGTTTAAGTTAAGATTGTTTATTTGACCTAAACCAAACTTGAATTTTAAAAACTCAAGTCCAACCTGTGTAAAAACTTTGGTTGAGCTAGATTGTGATCGGGTTAGGTCCACCCGAGTATTTGGCTACTTTTGCCTAGAGATATAAAACGGGTTGTCCCTCCCCTGGGATATTTTGGAGGGTCAGCCTAGCACGACCAATGGCTTGAACCCGCATGGGCCTGTGCCATGGGCTAGACTAGTATGTGGGTTGAGCCTTGAATTAGGCCTGGGCATGAACCGGGCCAAAGCTATGTATAGAATTATTTATATATACAATAATTAAATAAAATAATATATATAACAAAATTAAAAACAATTATTTATTATATATATATAGGTTCCACCCACTGTATCGTACCATACTAACCCACGGACCTAAAACCCCCAACACAGCATGTCGCACATAATCGTGCCGTACCTGATACGGCCCCCGGCACGCCCCGATTTACACAATTACACCTATTCTTTTAACAAAGCCTCGCGAGGAACCTTCATGGCACGCGGTGGGACCCAGTAGTGATGACGATGCTTTACCAACACAATACATGATGACGGACGTGCGGTCTCAAATCTCAATATCATGGTTTTTCCAAATTTCTGCATACTAACTGGCATTATAAGAGTACCACACACAGAAGCCCAAATAATGAGGTCAGCCAAGAGTTAGCTACTCTCTTTTACGGTCATGGCCAATCCCATCTCTCTTCCCCTCCAACAGAGAATCCCTCGCAAGAACATTCTGCAGAGAGTCAAAGATCTCATCATCTTCTTACTCTTGCTTTCCCTCCTCCTATATCGGTTTCTAACGCTCAGAAACCATGGAGTCCCTTGGCTTCTTGCTTTCCTCTGTGAGTCTTGGTTTACCTTCATCTGGGTCCTTAATATGAACATCAAATGGAATCAATTCGAATACAGAACTTATCCTGAGCGCCTCTTACAAAGGTACTAAGTAATATTTCAATAATTTCATTTATATTTATCATTTCATCATTACTAAAGTGTGCAGGCAGGAGCAGGTTAGTACTTAGAACTTAGTAGTATGTTATGTTTTTGCTTTGGCTGAGACCTGAGAGCTAAAGCTAAGCCACTCTTCTTGCTGCAACGAACTAATATCTATGTCATGCCTCAATAGGGGCGTTGAGCTTCTTCCTCCGGTAGATATTTTTGTTACAACAGCAGATCCTGTGCTCGAACCGCCTATCATCACTGTAAACACTGTACTCTCCTTGTTGGCTCTCGATTACCCAGCTAACAAGCTTGCCTGCTATATCTCGGATGATGGTGCGTCTCCACTCACCTTCTTTGCTCTCGTTGAAGCATCTAAGTTTGCCAAGCTCTGGGTTCCTTTCTGTAAGAAGTATGACATTCGAGTACGAGCCCCTTCTGTATATTTTTCCGGCAAGCCTGAGGCATCACCGGTTGATCTTTCATCAGATTTCGGGGGCGACTGGAAGAGGATGAAGGTATGTGTGTATCACCACTTCACACAGCAGCACCATGAATGTTTCGATTAAGTTTTTTTTTTTTTTTTGTGGATTCTGTTTTTATTTGATTTATTTTATTTTATTTTAAAGGATGATTATTATCCTTTTGAGTCGACTGAGGTTGCGTGATCTTCATGGATACTGCTAAGTGCTAACAGTAATCTTTCAATCAAGGTTCTAATGGAACCATTTTAGGTCGGGTTGGGTTGGGTTTTATACTTTTATCAAAAAAAAAAGTTTGGGTTGGGTCAAAAATCTCTCTCGGGTCAAGAATTATAACCACAAGACATTTCTGCCACACATGGCTGTGGTGCCTAGTGGGCGTAGGTGTGGGTAGAGTTCTTGTGTGCAGGAGATCCATTGCTCCAAAATCTGCAGGTTTATACTTTTCTAACTTTGATCCATTAACCCGATTTTCAATCAAATCCGAAACGCTTTCAGGTTTTTGGCAAACCTGGCTAATGATGTTGCACTTGCATCTTTAATTTCAGCAAACGGTGTATAAAGGGGTCAAATGGGATAAGCAAAAGGAAAAAAAAAGGCTGTCTGTTAAGAGAACAAATTAACGTGGTTTTTATCTTCACATGTGTAGATTGAATATGAACAACTTAAGCAAAGAATTGAAGAGGTAGTTGAAAGCCCCATTCCATGCGATCTAGCAGGGGAATTTGCAGCTTTCTCTAAAATAGATCGCAGAAACCATCCAAGCATAGTGAAGGTAAATCTTTTTATGTATGTTCTCCTGTGGTCATCAAATTCTGTAGTAAATTATATATTCTTGAGATATATATATAGGTGGCCCTTACCTGGTAGATCGTTTATAGGTTATATGGGAGAATAAGGGAAATCTTCCGGATGGGTTACCACATCTCGTTTATGTATCCAGAGAGAAGCGGCCAAAGCATCCTCATCACAACAAAGCAGGAGCTATGAATGTATTGGTAAGATGAAATAAGTTGGATCTCCCTCTCAAGATGAATAGCCAAAGGACCTTGACGCACGTTTAAACATAAAATTAATAAGAAATTTATTCATCTGGTGAATTGTTTTGGTTTTATATTTGTTGCCCAATAATTTGGATTTTAAGAAACAGAGCTTGATTAATCCTTAATTGCTAGAAATCTAGCTAGGATGATCCTGAATTCCTGATCGAGGTGCATAAATAATTCTTTCGGATATGGGTTTCTTTAGCCATCTTACTTACATATATATGAGCAGACTAGAGTATCGGGAGTCATGACGAACTCCCCTTTCATGCTGAACGTCGACTGTGACATGTTCGCCAACGACCCCCAGACTGTTCTTCATGCAGTCTGCCTACTGTTCGGTTTCCAACAAGAAAAAGAAAGTGCATACGTTCAGTTTCCGCAGGCGTTCTATGGTACCTTAAAGGATGACCCATTTGGAAATCAACTCGTAGTCTTACAAGAAGTGAGTAACTAAATTTCAACTTCAACCTTCCTAATTACCTGAACTAACATAACAACAAGCTCAGCTGAAAACGCATTTGTTAATTTCTCATTACTTAATTGATCTATCGCTGGAAATTGCTCTAAATACGTACATTGTTATATATGCTTGTGACATGCATGCATGCATGCATGCAGTTTGCTGGGCGTGGAATAGCAGGAATCCAAGGACCACTCTATGCTGGAACAGGATGCTTTCATAGAAGAAAAGTAATATATGGACTATCACCGGATGAAGCAGACATTAACCTAGGAAGAAAGCTTAGTCGTCTATTATTGAATGGTAGAAAAGAAGCCCTCCCATCCCGTTTTCATCTATGAAAACCATTTTCTTTTGTGTCATTATTTGGACATTTCGATCGTTTTGGTAGAGAAATCACTCAAGGCAAACTTTGGGAATTCAGTGGAATTCATGAAGTCGGCATCTGAGATACTGGCGGGGGTCAAAGAAAAGATGGATGATCCTCCAGCACTCGATGATTCGACCACACTTGAGGCAGCAATTCAAGTTGCTAGTTGCGGCTATGAGCGTGACACCTACTGGGGCACAAAGGTGAACCAACGGCACGCCAAAGACATCCTCACTAGACACTAGACAGTATGAAAATTAATGTGAACGGTGGTAGTCCTCTCTTTTGTTTTGTTTTGTTTTATGCAGGTAGGTTGGGTATACGGTTCCACAACTGAAGACGTCCTCACTGGACTCAAAATCCATTCAAAGGGTTGGAACTCCGTCTACATGACGCCGGACCCACCCGCATTCCTGGGCAGCGCACCTTCCGGTGGGCCCGCATGCATGACTCAGCAGAAGAGATGGGCCACCGGTCTTTTCGAGGTTCTCTTCAACAACTATAGTCCCATTCTCCCCTTCAGAACGACAAGACTCATGTTTCGGCAACGTCTAGCCTATCTCTACTTAAACGTGTGGTCTATTCGCTCTGTCCCTGAGCTATGCTACGCACTTCTGCCCTCCTATGCTATCTTCGCCAACAAACAATTCCTGCCCACGGTATACATATATATAGCTCTTTTACTTACTGTCTCAAATTTATATACTACTCAACCAATCAACCATCTCATTTCAACTTTACACTAATTCTATGTTTGGTTTGAAGGAAAAGGTAGAAAAAAAAAAGGAAAAATAGGGTAATCCTTACAAACCTTGTATAAGTTTCCTGTCTTTCTTCTCCTTTTCCTGTTTTTTCCTTCAAATCAAACATAGCCTAATTTCCTAAGATCTAGATTAAAAAATGGATCGGACTTTGGACTAACCCACTCTGGTACCACCCGTCTCATTCTAACAATAACTTGAAGAGGCCATTTGATACTGGCTGAAATGGCTGGACTGAATGATTTATTGCTTTGCTTTTCAGTGGATTACTTATTAATTAGGTTGTTGCAAGCTACTTAATTAATGGCTTAAAGACTTTAAGCTGAAGTTGGGTTGACTATAATGCCTTACAATATTTTGTTAAATAATTATTTTATTTATTAGGTAATTTACTAAAACACCACTATAGGGATTTACTAAAACCTACCTTGTAGTAGTTTGCAATCAATTTACTTAATCAACCTTCCATTAAGTGATTATAGAAAATGATAATTTGCACCCTCATTTCCAATTAAATAAATTTAATTAAAAGAAAATAAAAATACCATTTTGCCCCTAATAAAACACAAGAAACCACTCTATTTGACTCTCTTTGTTTTTTTTTTTTTGTATGAAGAAGTGTTAAGGGTGATTTTGGAATAAACAATCATAGGCTCATGTACATGAGCATTTTTCACTCAGTTACTATTTCTAGATGGCAAAACAAACACCTCTTAGTATAAAGATTGATTAAGTAAATAGGTTACAAACTATAGGGTGTGTTTTAATAAAAATAAAAACTATAGGATGGGTTTAAGTAAATCTATAAAACTATAGCAGGTGTTCTATTAAATGACCCTTATTTATCAAAAGGAAAAACAATAAAACATTTTCACAACTTCAGCCATCATCAAACAGATTCTAACATCTCCAAGAGTAATTGAAATTCCTATACACGTATCATTGAAAACTATTACATGAATGCAGGTCTCTGAAGCAGCATTTTTTCTCCCTGTTGCTCTTTTTATCACCTTCAACCTCTACACTCTATCCGAGTTCCTCCGCTGTGGCCTGACCATCCGTGCTTGGTGGAACAATCAGAGAATGGCGAGGATAATATCTGCAACTGCATGGCTATTTGGTTTATTAGGTGTCATTTTGAAGCTCTTAGGGTTATCAGAGACCACCTTTGAAATTACACGTAAAGACCAGGATACCCCCAACGATAGTGACACAGAGGTCGATGCCGGTGTTTTTACCTTCGACGAGTCACCGATCTTCGTGCCCGGCACGGCCCTTTTGTTGGTGCACATGACTGCACTTGCAGTTGGTTTGYTAAGGGTGCAGTCATGGCTCAATATTAATGGGTCAGCTGGGTATGGGCTAGGAGAGATCATTTGCAGCATATGGGTGGTGCTTTCTTTCTTGCCATTCTTGAAAGGTCTCTTCAGGAAGGGAATCTATGGAATTCCCACCTCTACCATATACAAATCAGCTGCTCTGGCGTTACTGTTCGTGCACTTATCTTTGGGGGCTTCAAAGAACTGAATATTCATACTTTGTGCAATTGCCTACTATTTCTACCCATTATTGAAGCTCCAAGACAACTCAATATATTTGATAAATTATTCATGTATTTCTCAAGGACAATGAAATCAATTATGATATAGTTTAGGAATTTCATGGCAACCTATTGATTAATCAGAAAATTAAATCATGATTTTGTTTCTTGTTGATACCTACCCATACAGCTCTCTTTCTCCCCGTGGGTTTTGTCAGCTTTCCCATTTTACATCTGATAGGAAGACAATACTTATATATGAACACTTGTGAGTATCCCAACAATAATGTATATGTTTGGCATAGTTATGGTTTATTAAATAAATGTTTGTACTGGATTTGTCTTAAAAAAAATGGTTGGTAAACGTTTTTTTAAATAATTAAGTATCACATAAGTGGAACAGTGAACAAATGCTTAATCGTTGGGAGAAGCATTAAAATGAAACTTCCTCCAACGGTTGGCGTGCATGCACATAAATAAAGATCAACTTTTATCAAAACATATGCCTATAAATGAACATATATGATAGGATAAATGCTGATTTGATGATAACATGACACCATTTATCAAATGAATGGCCATATCAAAAACCACTAATACTTGTTTACATTAGATTTCTGTTTCGGCTACGATCTATTAAACTTCAGTCGGGAATTTCCATCCCGACGAATTCCTTTCCGATGGGTAAATATAAGTTGGTGGGGCCGTGGGGGGAAGCTGGCAGTTGACCTCAAGGCAACGAGTGAAGACATATAAGCTGTTGGTACATCTGATATCTGCATTTGGTAGCTGATGTGTTTATACTAAGTAGATGAAAACAAAGGGCCATCTTTGGAACCAATGCCATTTCCTTAAAAGTGTTTATTGAGAAAATGGTACTGTTGCATTGGTATGCCATTTTTATCAGAAAATAATTTTTTTTCTTTCGTTTTGGGCCTGTTGCTACCACATAGGCATTTTTCAATGCCACATCAACATATAGCAACAGTAAAAATTTGAGAAAACACCAAATCAGAATGTCATAACACACCTTTTTTTATTTATAAGGTATGGTTTGAGAAAATGTTTTTCTTAAAAATGTGTAACCAGACTTTCTTAGACACTCCGCATTCCCATCCCCATCCCTCCAAAAACCCCTATCCCCATCTTTGTCACCACCCCCACTGGCAGGGATGGGGACCAGAGGGACAAGGGTATCCCCTTCTTTGTCCCAACGGGGATCCCTAGTCATTGTGATTATTTTATGATGTGTTTGATAATGATTCATGAATGTGTTTGATAATTTTCTTTTCTCTTATAGGTTACCCTTTTGGATTTTTTCATGAATGTGTTTGATAATTTTCTTTTCTCTTATAGGTTACCCTCCCGGATTTTTTCTTGGTTGACTAACTAACCAGCCAGGTCTGATATCTAAAATAGTAGTACTATAGCGACATCTTCTAGTTGGCTGGTTAATTAACGAGTGGTATGTACGTTGTTATGCTTATTTTGATAGGTCCAAGCAACCAAAAGCCTAGAGCTGTACACCTGCTACTATGGCTGGGGAAACTACGAAAAGAGAGAACACAAATGCAACGTCAACGGCGTTTACAACACTTTCTATTTCATTGTGGTCGTAATTCCATACTGGTGCCGCTTCTTTCAGGTAGGTTATTGTTATCCCAATATATATTAGTTGAACTTGCAAAATCATCATCATTAGCTTCCTTATATTTTCCGATCACAATATAATTCCAGCGGGCGACGACACTTGACACTTTAAGCTATATATTTAAATTTAATTAGTGTTCTCAATGCTTTTATGAAGAAAAAGACCGAATGCAAGCATACAATGCGCTCAAGTACTTGCCGATGATTGTGGTCGTCATCATGAGAACGACTTACAACCCACAAAATGTAGAGATTTGGAAAATCCTGGCGGTGACGACTTTAGCCATTTCAACTGCGGGAAGCACATACTAGGACCTTGTCATTTATTGGGGGCTTCTATAGCATCACTCTAAGAACCTCTGGAGACGGAGGTGGAGGTGGGCGAAATGGCGGCGTTGGGCAGAGGTGGAGGTGGAGGTAGCGGCGTTGGGTAGAGGTGGAGGCAGTAGAGGTAGGTAAAGGCATTGCCGGAGTTGAACTTGCAGAATCATCATCAGTAACTTCCTTATATTTTCCGATCACAATATAATGTTGACGGGCGGCAACACTTGACATTCTGAAGCTATATATTTAAATTTAATTAGTGCTCTCAATGCTTTTACGAAGAAAATGACCGAATGCAAGCATACAATGCGCTCAAGTACCTACCGACGATTGTGGCCGTCATCATGAGAACGACTTACAACCTGCAAAAGGTAGAGATTTGGAAAATCTTGGCGGTGATGACTTCAGCCATTTCAGCTGCGGGAAGCACATACTGGGACCTTATCATTGATTGGGGACTTCTACAGCGTCACTCTAAGAACCTCTAGAGGCAGAGGTGGAGGTGGGCGGAGGTGGCAACATTGGGCAGATGTGGCAACATTGGGTAGAGGCGAAGGCGGTAGTGGGCGATGGCGCTGATGAATGATTTGCAAGAGGAAGAAGATGACCAATGTTTTTGCCTTTATTTGATATTACTTTTAAAAAGTTAACCTATTTTTGAAATTTTATTAAAAGTAATACTTTTATTGATATTAGGGCCTATTTGCCCTTATCAGCTATAATCCCTTAAAAAAATCCAAATACATTCAAACATATTCACCCATATTATTAAAACTATTAGTATACATACACCATATACAAATCTAAATACATGCATACATACATATATTAATGTACATATATAGGTAGGGTCCCCCACATGGTGGGGATTGGAAGCCTCATGGGGGGTAGGGAGTGCTCTTCTTGTCCTCACGGGAGGAAAATCATCCCCATTCGGGTAGATCCCTATAGGGATCGAGAAAATGGGAAAAGATGACATCCCTATACAAAGCCTAGCCCACAACACATCCTGATCATGCSTTGGGAACATTTCTTGTACTTGTCATAGGGAGATGTTTGAGATGTGTTATGGGGCACGTGGGGTGTGCTCTGCGGGGAGCCAATTTGAACTCGCTTTTGAGACCCCCAATATTTGGTTGCCTTTGTTAGTTTGTCTCTTTTAGATTGTGTTTGGTTGTAGTTAGGGGTGTCAATTGGATTGGATTTGGTCCAATCCGATCCAGTCCAATGTGAGTCTATTATAAACGGACCAGGTTCAATCCAATCCAATGAATGTCTTGGACCAATTTGAACCGGTCCAATTTAATGTTTGGACCATTCAGTTTGTTCAAATTCATTTTGATTTGGATTGGTTTCAACCTAAACCCAATCCATTGACACATATATTCTTATCTTATATCAATGGACCAGATATTGGCTTAATCCAATCCAATCCAATATAAATTTGTTATGGGCGGACCAGGTCTAATCCAATGTCTTGTTGGTCCATCTAATCTGTCCAAATTGATTTTGGACTGGACAGGGTCCAATCCAAAACCGGTCCATTGACACCCTTAGTTTTAGTGCAAATCTGAACTACATATAAAATTTGCATCCAATTCACTTTTGAATATGTTTGTTGGCAATTATGATTTACACTTCTACCTTCTATAAAATTTGCACTTTTTTGTCTCATTTGCATAACTAGCGGTGCAAGTTTTGCATCTCAAAAACTGATGTAAGATTTCCTTCCTCCTATCTCAATTCTTTGTATAAAATGGAGACCATATCATATTGTCCCGCGGCCCGCCCCTACTTTCATTCTCTCTTATATAAGGTGGGACGACACCATTTTATTTACTAATTCACTTTCCACAAACAAAATAAGACAAGGTAAAATCTGAATCAAAACTCAAAAGTAAGCTAGAATCTATACAGCCAATTTGCATTCGCAAGCATTTACACCGGTGAGAATAATCCCTATTCAAAATACTTACTCAACTGATAACTGCTAAGTAAAACATGAAAAACATAAAAGAATACATTAAGGAGTCATTTATTAACAACTGAATTATTTACTAGTTATTTTTTAGTGGACAAGCAATTGAGGAGGATAGGAGCTCTATAACTGCTCGATGACATTGTTGGGAAAGCTCATTTGATCATATCTACTACCCACGCCATACCCAGAAGACACTACAGGGAAACATCTCCCTATGAACGACAAATACAGAAGATGTTCCTGATATGCGGTTGTAGAGTCTTGTAGGTAGCCGATCCAACTCTTATCTACCCCAAATATTTCACTGCATGATCACTGTTTCCACTAAAATACAACAAACAATTCAATTCAGCCCAATTCAACAGTTAAGACATGGAGTTCGGACATGATCCCAACAAAACGTCCAACAACAAGAACGTCTCCCTGTCCTTTATGGCGGAATATTCCCGATGTACGACTGCAAATCTGCAATGGGGGAGACATGCTCCCACTTCCCAAAAACATAGAAGGAAAATGAAATGCCGGGCGAGTCATGACTCATGAACCAACTCGTTCAGCACTTCAGTCTTCGGGTGTGTTAAGTGTAACTCGTATACAGTATACTCTCGTAGGACTAGGAGAGAGAGGAAGGTGGCCCCCACACTTATCCAAACTCCAAAGTTTCCTCTGTTATGACAGTAAATGCAGGTCACATCATTTAAACGTTTTAACTGATTCCCCGGTCCTCCCATACGTACTACGTAGGCCCCGCCTCCGCCTCGGCGCCTCCCTTGGAAATAATAAACCGGACTCGGGAAGCGAAGGCGGAAGAGATCCTCGGTACTGGTTTTAGGTTCTAACTAACTCCTCATCTTCAAGAATTTTTTTTTTGTTTTTTGGTATTAACATGAGAGGCATAAGAGGAAAAGGAAAAAGTAATAAAGAGCATCGTCATCTCTCGTCTTTCTCCCTCCTCCGGCTCCGAGAAGAAACACAAGTATCAGAAACGATACACGACCGCTGATGGCGAATCTTCCCCCAGCACTTTCGCTCAACCCTCCTTATGGCGGTCCCAGCGCTTCTTCCGTTAACGCAAACGCTGTTCAGGCCAGCAAAGACCGGAAGATGGCCTCGGCCGAGCAGTTGGTGCTTGAGCTCAGTAACCCTGATCTCAGAGAAAATGCTCTTCTTGATCTCTCCAAGGTAAGCTCCGTTTATTGGGTTTGTTCATTTTTGCATCCACTAGTGTTTGCTCTGTTTTGATATAAGAAGAAAAGGATCAGCCTTTATTTTCGGTTGTCGAAATTCCCTTTTTTTTATCTGCCAAGAATGGGATTTTATTTTGAATTTTTATGATGACCGAGTTGCTTCGAGGGAAATTGAATAAAGGATTTACAAAGCTATATTTTATGGCAATAGAAGGTTTACATTTATATTTCATGTCAATTAGTATATACTTAATGCAAACAAAGTAACAAAATATGTCTACAGATCTTATCTTCTTATTGTTAAATTCACGAGATAAAATTTGTTTATTTTTAACATACAAATTGTCATGAATCGCCATAAGGAAATTTGGTTGGGATAGTTTTTCCGATTGCTTTTAGGTTTTATAGCAATAAAACGACCTTATATTGCCAAAATTGGGTAATGAGATGGTTACTAGGTGAAAAAATTAAAAGAAAATCTGTTGGATAAGATCAATAATAATATCCCCTGAGCCATTAAATCACAAAAAGGATTGGCTTCTATTGGATAAGAGAACTGCACTAGTATCACAAGATGCCAGTGCTTACTGCTAGATGCGTGATATGTCTTATTACAAAATCACGCATGCGGGAAATTCCTTTTACATTGTCATTCAGCACAAAATATTGCATTTAGAGTTTCTCCTTTTGAGAACTAGAGGTGCTGTATTTTTTTAGGGGTGCTATATTTTTTGGTGTCAATTCTGTTAGCATTGTTCTTTCATGTTTTTGTACCATTGGAGATGTTTCAAGTCATAAGATTTAGGGAATGTAAATACCAAAAAAAGTCCTAGGATTTATGTGAAACAACTATGAATGTGTTATCTCTCTCTCTCTCTTGATGAGTAACAAGTTTCCTTTTTCAATTTATAGAAGAGGGAAATATTTCAAGATTTAGCACCATTATTATGGAATTCTTTTGGTACCATTGCTGCACTCTTACAGGTAAATATATATCCTTTCACTAATGCTGGTTGTGCCATAGATATTATGTGGATAGCATTTACCCATTGTATTAAAACAAATCTTGTTGAAGCCAGTTTTTGGAGGTTTTCAAGTATTTTTTCCCTTCTCAGTTTATATTACCTTTTCTTTTCTCTTTCATATTGTTTTGTTTGAACATGCTTGTTTCTCCAAAACTGAAAAGGGAAAACAAAACGTTTTTTTTCCCTTCTCAGTTTTATGCTACATCCAGCTTAACACAACTTTTGAATCCCTTTCTATCACTATCTTCATGATGTTTTTTTGTCAATAACAAGAATTTTCATTAATCAATTAGAAAAAATAAGTACAAAGAGGGGGAGATAAACTATCTTAACTCCCCTAGCAGAGGCTAAAGCCGCAAAAAGAAAAGAAAGCAGAATTACAATTGAGCCCAGAACAGAGATTCCCTAATCACCCCTTGCTTGGCTAATCAATTAGCAAATGATTTAGCAAATCTCTTCACCCAACTGTACTTTACTTCCATATCCTTAAGCCACTTGAATTCTTTTTCTTTTCATTGATGTAGCTCCACAACCAGTCTTATCTTCTTTCAATCACCCTACTACCACCTCCGAATCACCTTCAATTACAAGCGTCCTTATGTTCATTTCTTTTGCCCTTTAGACTCCTTCCAAGGCCGCAAGAATCTCAGCCCTGAGGGAATCACATACACCAATTGGGCCTGAGAACATGACTGAAACAGTCCCATTCTCACCCCTGAATACTCCCCCAATGCCAGATTGCCCTGGGTTCCCATTACTACTGCCATCAAAGTTTAGCTTTACAAAACTAGTGGGGGGAGGGATCCAAGAAGGACTTAGGCCCATTTCTCAGCAAATCATCCTAAGTGAAATTCTGTGAATAATTCCAAGGATTTTAACCAATGTGCCACCCTTATATGGATTAGTTCTATTACATTTTCAATGCTCCTCTCCTTTTCCGAGAAGATTCTTGAGTTTCTTTCTTCCCACAAAGACTAGCATACAACAACCCTAAATCTCCTCATAATCCCACCTCCTTTAAAATGCCACCTAAAGAAGGAGAAAGAAAATAAACTTTGCACATTCAATGGGGGATTCCACCTACACCCAGAAAGGGAGAAGAGCCATTCCCAAATAGTTTTAGCAAAATGGCAAGTAACTAATAGGTGAAAACCAGTCTCCCCATCATCTTTGCAAAGAATGCACCTATGTGTGGCTAACTAATTGGTGCAAAGAATGCACCTATGCGTGAATGCACCTAGGAAAGTTTACCAACAAAACTTCCCAACCTTAGGAGGAATTGGCTTACACTAAATCTCTTTAACATGGAAGGAAAATCCAATGGGACCGGGTGGTTGAGTTAAGATTTTAAAGAATGAGGCACAAGAGAATGAGCCCAAGGGGGAGGGAGTCCAAATTCTGGTATCTTCTTTTGTAGGGTCTAAGAACGCATTATCAAGAATACCTAGTGTTTGCTGGAGAGCAGTTGCAAAAGAGGAGAGAACAGATCTGAGAATGGGCGACAATAATGTCTCAGCCAGCCCTAGAAGCTAATATAAATATTTACAATAAGAAGATACATGAAAGGGCTAGAATGCCCTTGATTAGTGATGGGACACCTAGACATAATAAAGATAAATAAAACATAAAACAGGTTTAGGCCCATTAACAAAGGCCCATAAAAGACTAAGAAACTTAAACATAAGAGTTAAACTAAGCCCATTAACACTTAACCACTCGAACCAACACTCCTCCTCAAGCTAAGCATGGATGTCAGTCATGTTTAGCTTGCCAACTAAGCCTAAGAGCTTCACTGAAGATAGTCCTTTTGTCAAGACATCTGCAACGTGCATCTCTGAAGGAGTATAAGTGCAAAGTTCACCTGAGACAATCCTCTCTCTAACAAAGTGTCGGTCAATCTCAATATGCTTAGTCCTATCATGTTGCACTGGGTTATTTGCAATGTTAATGGCAGTCTTGTTGTCACAATACAGCTTGAGAGGACATTCAACCTTTATCCCGAGCTCACCAAGGAGAGTCCTAAGCCACAATAGTTCAGCATCACCATGAGCCATAGCCCAATATTCAGCTTTTGCACTTGATCTAGCTACTACATTCTGTTTTTTACTTCGCCATGTAACTAAATTCCCTTCAACAACTGTGCAATATCCAAAAATAAACTTCCTATCTCCAACAAAACCAGCCCAATCTGCATTAGTAAATGCCTCAATTTCAATTTTATTGTGCTTTTTGAACAAAATTCCTTTTCCCGGGCATGTTTTCAAATATTTGAGGATCCTTTCCACTCCTTTCATATGAGGAATCTTTGGAGAGTGCATGAACTGGCTGACAAAATGGACCGCATAAGCAATGCCAGGTCGAGTAAGAGATAGATAAATCAATTTCCCCACTAGCTTTTGGTATCTTTCTTTACCAGGGTAGTCCTCTCCAATCGATTCCTGTAGACAATGATTATGCTCTATTGGAGTATCAGCATGTTTACTCCCCATCATACCTGTCTCCTCCAGAAGATCAATGACATACTTCCTTTGACATATATAAATGCCCTCTTGTGACCTTGCAACCTCGATTCTAAGGAAGTATCTCAGATGGCCTAAATCTTTGATATCAAATTCAAATGCCAAGAACTTCTTCAATCTTCTTATCTCTTTTGGATCATTTTCGGTAATCACCATGTCATCCACATAGATTCACTTGGGCTGCTAGAAATGTGAGGATCGGGGGAAGAAGATGGAAGACCCGAGACTGAAAGAGGCACAAAAAAGGAGGGAGAAGAGGAATACTCTTCCATCCCATTAGTCTCCCCCTGAAGAGGATCCCTGGAAGAATGAAAATAGGACTGGGACTCAAAAAGCACCACATACTTGGTGACATATTTTTTCTTGTTAATAGGATCATAGCACTTATAACCTTTTTGTGTGGGAGAGTACCCTAGAAAAACCCTTTTTGCTGCCCTTGGATCCAACTTAGTCTTCTTAGGATCCTTGACATGAATGAAACACACACAACCAAAGACCCTAGCAGGTAGAGCAAAATCTGAAAGGTTCAGACAAAGAACAAAGAAAGGAGTTCTCATACCCAACACCCTAAATGGCATCTGATTTATTATATACGATGCTGTAAGGACTGCTTGAGATCAATAGTACTTGGGAACCTTGTGCTGAAATAGTAAGGCTCGAGCTGTCTCCAATAGATATCAGTTCTTGCGCTCAACAACCCGTTCTTTTGAGGGGTACTAGCGCAAGATGACTGATGCAGCATGCTTGCATCCTCCATGAACAGATTCAAGGAGCTTTCAAAGTATTCAACAGCATTATCCGAACAGAATTGCTTAATTTTCTTGCCAAACTGAGTTTCAATCATTTTACAAAATGCAATGGTTATCCGTGGTACTTCATCACGTCCTTTTAACAAGTAGATCCAGGTGCACCATGAATAATGATCAATGAAACTGATGAAGTAACAAAAGCCATCTATAGAAACAATAGGTGAAGGGCCCCAAACATCAGAATGAACCAAATCAAAAGAAGCTTGAATTTCATTAATTGAAACTGAATAAAGAGTTCTACATTGTTTTGACAACTAACACACTTCGCAAACTAAACTTTGACTCAAAACAAACTTGAACAACTCAGGAAACAATCCTTGCATTGACGAAAAAGGTAAATGACCTAGTCTAGCATGCCACAAATGTAACCTAGCTGTTGACTCCTCATTATCTCGACCACTGACAGTAGATGATTGTAAGGTTGAATTGATATCTGCATCAAAATAATAGAGGCCTTCAGACTCATGACCGCTCTCAATCGTTCTCTTCGTCAATCTGTCCTGAAAGACAAAATGAGTAGGAAAGAAAGTTATGCTACAGTTTAAATTATTGGTAAGCTTAGAAACAGATAAGAAGTTGGAAGCAAGATTGGGAACATGTAGAAGAGATTTAAGAGAGAGATATTTACTTAGGTCAACCTCCCCTTTCCTAGAGATGGTGGAGAGGGAACCATCAGCAACTGTCATCTTATCTTGGCCAGACATCAAGTGATAAGAAGAAAATAAAGAAGACATGTGTGTCTTGTGGTCAATAGCACTGGAATCAATAATCCACGAATTAGACTCTATAGGACTAGTTACACTGTGAGCAATGACAGTACCTGATTTGGCAAGAGAGGTGGAAGCAAGGGTGTTGTTCCTTAGACGAGCCATGGCTCGACTAAGGACTTTTACCTCATCAGCAGTGAAATCAAAGGACCTAGATGTGTGAGAATTAGTAGTCAGTCCCATAGGAGGAGGTGCAACTGTAGATGTGTTCTTTGGGGTCTCACTATTGTTGCTTATGACAACATTCCTGCTTGCTGTTTGACTCCTCCGAGGTTTCTTGTCTTTCCTTAATGCAGCTGGTTTCAGATGAGGATAGAGAATCCAGCAAGTCTCTTTCAAATGTCTATCACCTCCACAATGGGAGCACTTATGATGCTTCTTGTCTGAATGCTTGCTCCCTTTTTGGGTTGAAGTAGTCAAGGCTGAATGCTCAATAGGTTGCACTTGTGTGTCAACTTGCATTTCTTTCCTTCTAACCTCTTCCTTCCTTACAAGACAGTAGACATGATGTAAATATGGAATTTCATCCCTTCCCAAGATTTGGGATCTTATGCTCTTATACATCGGGTCTAGGCCAGCCAAGAACTTAAAAGCTCTATCTTCTTCAATTTGTTTATCATGCCTCTCCTTATCTCTAATGTTTTCCTAATCAAGTATAAGATGATGGTCAAGTTCTTCCCACAGTCCTTCTAGAGTTGCAAAATAAGTTGCAACAGACATATCTCATTGTCTCAATGCAACAATATCTTGGTTTAGCCTATAGATTCATGCATTGTTTTTTCTCTGTCCATAGGTTTTAGACACTTTCTCCCAAATCTTAGAGGTAGTAGGGAAGTGCTGAACAGTCCTAGCCACTCTTGGAGTCATTGGTGCAAGCAGCCAGGACATAACAATAGCATTTTCCTTACACCAAACTGAGTATTCAGCATCATCCTCTTTAGGTTCTTTTTTCTGTCCATCTAAATAACCCATAAGTTCCCGGGAAGTAATGAAAAGATTGGCTGAAACAGACCATTCTCTGAAGTTGTATTCGTCTAACAACACACTGGTTATCTGCAAGCTATGCAGATTTGGGTTTTTTAGGTTTGAAGACCTCCCACTAGTCCTATTGTCTTTAGAAGACCCTTCACCTGATATCGAGGACATATTCCTTCTCTTACAGAAATCACAGCTGAAACCTCAACACAAGAAACTAGATTTCACACATACCGGAGCTGTTGCAAGGCAAAAAACGACCCTCTAAGACTGCACTGAAGCTCTTATGGGCTGAAAAACAACACCACTTATGGCTGAGAGCAGATTCTGGACTGAAGAAACAACACTACTTCTGGAGGTCGAACCTGGACTGTGTCCACCAAGTAGAAAGCAGATTCTGGACTGAAGGAAAAAAAGCACCCTTTCTGGAAGTCGAACATGGACTGTGACCACTCCTACGGTCTGTTTAAGCACCTAGAAACCAACTAGGACTGTCTACTCAGTCCTTCAGGCTAGATCTGTTCTACACAGATCTCTCTAGCAGCCGAATGGCTACTCACTGCTGCAGAACCACTAGTAGGTTATAAGCTTCTGAGAAAAAACTCCTCTTGGGCCCTACATCCAAGAGAAACCCCTTGATACAGACCTTGCTGTTGTCTACAGTCAGTCCTAGGGTTTCTACACAGTATCAGAAAAAGAGAATGAAAAGAGAGTAGAAAAGAAGGAAAAAAAGATGAGAGACGCTAGCTGTAACCAGTCAGGCCGAATGGAGCTCTGATACCATGTTTGCTGGAGAGCAGTTGCAAAAGAGGAAGAAGAGGAGAGAACAGATCTGAGAATGGGCGGCAATAATGTCTCATCCGGCCCTAGAAGCTAATATAAATATTTACAATAAGAAGATACATGAAAGGACTAGAATGCCCCTGATTAGTGATGGGACACCTAGACATAATAAAGATAAATAAAACATAAAACAGGTTTAGGCCCATTAACAAAGGCCCATAAAAGACTAAGAAACTTAAACATAAGAGTTAAACTAAGCCCATTAACACTTAATCACTCGAACCGACACCTAGAAGAGTCAAGGTGCTGCTTAGATCTGTATCCCATTTACCAGCACTGAATAGTGACAATTCCTGACACATCTTGATCCATTTACACCATCTTTCCCCAAACCCAAAATTAACCAATATCTTCATGATGTTTAATGACTTGAATAGCCTCAATCCTTGTAGTGCTGCTGATAACTCAGTTCTTAGGGAGTCTCCTTGATCAATTGAGCTAGTGTAAAATGCTATTATACTAGCACTGCCATTTTTTAATAGATAATATTAATAGAATTGCCATCTCTAAGGACTCCGCCATTATGAAAGCCCTTGGATTATCAATGCATCTTCCATCAATGTTTAACACCATTTAGTCGTTGCTTGGTGATATCCTATGCATTTGAGTTGCAAATGTTGTGGTTGATGAATTATCCACCATTCACCATTCTCTGAAAATGTTATCCATGGAATACAGAACACATATATCCATGTTCTTTATCCAATGCATCACATCACTTTCATTGTTATGCTCTATGACTGCCTCTCCTTCCATAGAATTTGTCTGTTGAAAATCCTTGTATTCCTTTTTTCTAATATAGTCAATGGAACTGCTACCCTAGTGCATTTTCACATAATTCTCTCTTTTCCTCCGCATTGTGAAAGTAACTAGGTTGAATAAACTAGCCATATTTGTTGGTGGTGTCGACCTGCATCAAGAGAGAAAGAAAGAGTAGATAGTGATAGGTAGTCTCCTCTTCCCAAATACTAGAAACAAACAAACAAGAGATTAGTAAATGATAAGTAGTCTCTTCACATGCATTGCAAAAAATGCACATGTGAGGGGATGGGCACCAGTTCAGTCTCCTCTTCTGAAGAGTATCAGAAGTGTTAGTTTTCTCATGAACACCCTTTAAGCAAAAAATCCTTATATCTGGGGGCATAGTTCTCCTCCATATTTTATGTAATTGAAATAGGCTGCAAAGAGATAGGGGATGAGGAAAGAGCATGAAGGGAGGAGGCTCAAGGGGAAAATCCTATCTATATATTCTTTATGCTCTGGGTTGTGGTTGTCATGGGAGTTCCATATGTGCTCTTCTACCTCCTTTAAAGTTTAAATTATGTACATCTTGCCATTTTTTTAAAAGGTGCACCATGGGACTATCTAGGGTTACAAGCAGAGCTTATTTTGTGGGATGAATTCACTTGTTACCATGTTCTGATAAATTAACCTTGAATTTGATGGTGATTAGATACTATAGTGTAGTTTGTACCTGTAACTTTTTAAATCTAAACAGTTTAGCACATGTGGGACTTTGACATACAAGTCTACAACCTTCATTTCAATAACACAATGCTTTAACCAATTGAGCCAGAGAGCTTTTTTGAAATATTTTATTTCTTTTAGAATTCAGATTTGCATATTCTCAAAAGTGGCACCTTACTTTGTTTTGGTGCACATTGCACCATGTGACTTGTACCTCAATTCTAGGAACCCCTTGTGTAATAATTGCACTTCATGCTTTTAAAATACTCTCATAGATGTAATTTATGTATTAGTACAATATAAATCTTTTTCTTATTGTTTGTTGTTATTTTGTGCATTTGTATCTTGTTGTCTTGTGGACCACTCTTTAAATTTTTCACCTAGCTTCCATTAATTTTCCTATTCTTAATGGTTATATTACTAAGCAAGAATTGTATATACTCTAACCTGGTTCAGCGACTGATGATTAGTGCTGGAACTTGTCATTATTTGCAGGAAATAGTGTCCATATATCCTGTTTTATCACCACCAACCCTTACTCCAGTTGCATCAAACCGAGTTTGCAATGCACTTGCTCTTCTTCAGGTCAGTGAAGAGTTTGTTAGTCCCTTTTCTTTTTGCATTTATTTGTTGAGGTATAAGAATATCAGAAGGTGGGATAGGAAAACAAAGACAAAGAGACATTTTAAGAGCTTCCATAGGAAGACAGAAAATTTCACAAGAATAAAAGTTTGAAGGTGTGTTCCATTAACCATCCTATAGCCTTTCTTACAGTGCTCCATTTTTTTGAAAAGTAAAAGAAAAAAATTATTAAAAAGGAAAAAAAGGAGCTAATTACAAACAACAAATAGGGTGCTAAGATAGCACCCACGCCAGCAACCAAATAGAGAAACTTCAAAAACACAAAACACAAAGAAACAGATAAACCTCCCCAGCCAAAAGCAACTTAGTCATCTCCTTCAAACACTTCATCTTTCTTGTCTCATTCCTCACCTCACTCCTGTCCATACTCCCCCTACAGTGGTCTTCTTCAAACTCTCTTCCCTCTTGCTCCTTTCAAATGTTTCAAAAGCCCTTCTAGCAAATTTGTCTCCTTCTGACAAAAACAAGCCTAAGCTCCTGCCAATCCTAACATCTTGTTCAGCCAATCTCCACTTTCTCCCCCTTCTCCACACAGACTGACTAAGCCTCAATCATATTCTTGTCAAAATCTCTACCACTGTCCTTTTTTTCCTCTGGCCCTGACCCTGCCTCCAATCCTTTCTCATTAGAAGACAACTGTTGAGTCTCCCCTGCTTTGAAACTCGGGAATTGACTACCTCAACAACCCTCTTCTTTGAGCCTTTGACCTTTGTTCCTCTCTTCTTATAAACCTTCTTAAATTTATTTGTGGGGCCAACACCAATCAGACCATCTTTTAATCTTGAAAAAAAAACTTTAGAAACATGAACAATATGGAGCTTACTTGAATCTTTGACTTTCTTCAACACCTTTGAAATGTCATCATCCCCTTCTTTGCTCACGGAATTTATCTTTGACCTATCTCAACTCTAAGCCTTCCAATTTTAGAAAATCCTCACAAACTCCTTGAAGACCACTGTCCACATTTTTGTCCGCAGCCTCAACAATAGCTCTCTTCCAAACTCTTGTTTTTGCTCTCTTTTAAGTCCTCTCCCTCCTCTCCTTCCTTCACACTTCCTTCCCCCCTTATAATTTCCTCCTCTCATTCCCCAAGCATGCCTCCTTTCCTTCCCTTTCTCCCCTTAACTGATTAAAACCTTGGTCAGACAAAACCAACCTTCTCTCCTGAGCCGATTCCGAAGGAACCTCGACCACGAAAGAACCAAAACAAATCAACTTACCTGCCTGCCGGTTAAGTAGTGTCCTCTCTCTCTCTCTCCAATCTCCCATCTCTCCTATCCCTTTGATTAGACTTAACCTCGTAGATACCAAAGCATCGATGCACTTCAGAACCAACACCAACTATCTCATCCTTCAGGCACACACTCTTCTTTCCATAGCTGTCATATTTGGCAACCCCAAACCCATTCCTCTTCCTTACCTTTTTGAGAATAGAGTATCTCTTTTTCCTTTATGTTTAAATGGCTTAAGCCTGGAACCTCTACCTTTGAAAACCTTTATCTTATTAAACTGAATACCACTTTTAAACACTCCTAAGCCTCTTTATTGGACCATGGTCCCCACTCACACAGCTAGGCACATCTTTAACCGCTTGCGACCCTTTGGTAGCCTCAACTAATTGCCTGCCCTCTAGGACACAATTTCCAAGTTAACATAAATATCCTCAACGTCCATCAAAATTCTTTTAAAATCTATTTTCTCCCAACTCCTATTCCTATCGTCAACTTTCAGAACCTTTTACCACTAGAATCCATGGTCCCTTTAAAAGAGAATAGGCACTATGCATGCAAAGGGATTCCCAAAACCACAATCCACGTTGCTCTCCTCCTTCGGCCTTCTTGAATAAGACCAGCCACGATATCACCAGCTTTACTGTAAGTCGCATCCCCTACTCATCTTACCTTTGAACTGTAGAACCCATTGTGCCTCCTTTTTACACTGAAACATGAACAAAAACAAGTCCCCATTCAGCCTTTTTATTCTGAAGACTCTTTCACCCCATTCAAATGCCACCTAAGCTGTCATTTTCTCCTCCAAATCCAATCCAAGAAACCTTCCAGCCAAACTTGCATTAAAACCTTCATCTTCTCATCAAATTTCCCCGTTTGCCTGGATTCAATCTGAATCTCACTGCTTCGGGCCATGGTGCATTGGGAGGTGCCTGATAAGCTGAAATTGTCCCATGAACACAGCACAATGAGAGAGGGAGACTTATGTGGAAGTGCATAAGAGTAGCTTTGTTGTGGACAGTTTGGGAAGAAAGGAACACCGGAATCTTTTGTGATAAAGAAAGGAGCTTCTTGGAAGTCAAAGAATGTATTTTGACAAGGGCAATTCAGTGGCTGAAAACTCTAAAGATCTTTGATGCATACTCTTTTGATGACCTATGGAGAAGCTGGTTAGCAGTGGCTAATACTTCTACCAGGAAGGACAGAATGGGGTTGAATGGATGCCACCAGGGGAGGAGTTTATCAAGCTGAACGTCAATGGAAGTAGCCGAGGAAATCCAGGACCTTCAGGCATAGGAGGAGTGCTGAGAAACAAAGATAGTAACGTGTTATCTTTGTACTCAGGTCCAGCAGGTGTAAGAGACTCTTTAAGGACCGAATTACTGGCTGCTGTACAAGGAATCCAGCTTGCAAATCAGCTAGGCATAGAGCATATGATTATTGAAGGGGATTCCCAGGTGATAGTGGGTTGGCTGAAGGATCCAAACACTGTGATTTGGGGTTTTAGAGATCTTCTCAAAAAGGTTAAATGGTTAACAAGGAATATGACAATCAGAGTTCAGTGGGTAGGCAGATCAGCAAACTCATTGGCTGATTCACTTGCAAAACAAGGGGTTTCCCGGGATACTTTATTTTGGGCTTCGTAATTTCTTTTGTACTTATGATTCTGTAATTAGCTTTAAAGGAAAGGTCTCACCTTGTGCCTTTCCACGGGTTGCATGTAACTCTTATTTGCTGGTTTAATAAAATTTCACTCATTTATCAAAAAAAAAAACACAGCACAATGAGAGGATCTTCTTACAGTGCTCCATTATAACCATATTACCATAAAGAGGTTAGATAATGAATGCTTATATATTTTATTGCTTATAAAAATGCTTATATCTTTTATTTTTTTCTTGATAAGTGGTGATGCTTTTACAAGTGAGAAACCATTTGATCAATTGTTTCTTTTTTATGTGATATTTGTGTAACTTTAGTACTAATTCTTTTCCAATTTAAATAAATTCTTAGGATTTTAGAAATGGATTTATGAATTCTGCAAATTCTCTATTGATAAAAAAATTGCTGCTGTTGAGAGATATATTGTATTTGGTTGTATTTGTTATATTGATAAGTTATGAGGACCTATATGTATTTAGGTTAGAAAAAGGGGCTTATGTGTAATTATGATGTATTTCGGTCTGCTTTTTTAAGCAAGTGGTTGTGTGAGATTAGGGGGAGATAGAGAGAAAGAGTTGTATCTTTTGTTCTTGTAGTGGATATGCTTCCTCTCCTCCCGTGGATGTATGCTAGCAAGCCGAACCATGTTAAACTTGTGTTTCTCTATTCCTTCTTCTTGTTTCCTCCTTGAGTTCCTATTCTGTTTTATGTTAGTTGACATGGTGTCAGAGCTATTTTATGTTGTTTAATAGTTGCGAATTCTCTATTTTGCTTGTGTTGCTCATTTTTCCTTTATCTATATTTATTTATTTTTGCAGTGTGTGGCTTCTCATCCAGATACCAGAACTCTATTCTTGAATGGTACTTTTCATAATCACCTTTGACATATAAGGGTGCTCCATTTGGAGTTGGATGGAAAGCTTAGTTTATATTTTTATTCAGATTATAGAAAGGAAGATATTCTTATGTTGTGAATTGATGCATCTTAAATACAATTTATGGATTCAATTGATAAAAAAATCATTAATGGATTCTGAGGTAACGTTTTGGAGCTTCTGTTCTTTGTTGCATATTGTATGTTTTATTTTCCTTGGAGTGATTTAATATTCTCTTACATGTATAATTTTCTGATCAATGTAGTTGAGATATATCATACAAGAAAGTGTAATTTATCCATTTTGTAAAGATTTCTTTTGTCTTTAATGCAAGAATCTTTGAAAACAAAGAACAATAATAAACATGTTTTGATTGAGCTTATCATGGTGACTGATGTGACACTATTAGTAGACAAGAAAAAATGGTGGAATGGGTGGCTCCGGACCAAGGTGGGAGGAAATTAATCTTTGATGGTGCAGCCCAAGTAACCCAATTGCATAATGTTTTTGACGGGTGGTAAGAGATGATAAAGAAAATGTTATTCTTAGCTTTTTTGGGCATGTTGGGATTGGAAGTTCTTTGAAAGCAGAATTTTGGCCCTTTCAAAGTGCTGAAGTTAGTCTGGGCAACTGGTTGAGAGATATACAGGTGGAAATGGACTGCTAAATAGTGATAAACTAGATGACATTGGGGGAAGAAGTGCCTTTATTACTAAGATGTTTTGTTAGAGAAGTGAGAACTCTGGCTACTAACCTGAATTGCTCATTCAGGTGGGGGAAATAAGGCTGGGACAGACCTGGGAATCACCACAACATCTCTCAATTCTAGTTTGGATAAAGCTTCTGGGACAGACCTGGGAATCACATGTATAGAAACAGAGGCAAGAAAGGAATAATAGGGAGATCAAGGTCTGAGAAGGTATCAAAAGTGGTGGAGGAGAGCTAACCTGTTACCTCAGTAGTGATGGGAGGAGCAAGAGGCTCAATTGAAGGTGTGGAAACAAATTGCTCATGCACGTGTCTTTGTCTTTGGCACCACCTTTGGACAATTGGATGGGAAACAAATGTGGGAGATGAGTTGGAGGAGGAAGGGGAGTAGGAACACGTGAAGGAGACCCAATAGAAGACTCGATGAGAGGAGACCCAATAGAAGACTCAAGAGGAACCAGAAGAGGAATAATCGGTGACATAGCAAACAACTCCTCTGAATGCTCCCCCTCATGAGAAGTACTAAAGAAAGGAACAAACTTAGTAAAAAGGAGGCTCCCAACAACCTCAACCACATGTCAGTTCTTCCTTTCCGCCACTCCATTTTTTTGTAGAGTGTAGAAACAAGAGCTCTGATGAATAGCCCCAAAAGTATCAAAGTAGGAGGAAATGCTCTTCTTAAAATATTCCTTAGCATTATCAGATCAAAATGTTTTGATCCACATGTTAAAGTAGGTAAGACTAAGTTCATGAAATTTTTGCACAATTGTTGGCACTTCATCCTTGGACCTCATAAGGTAAATCCAAGTAAAACGAGAGATATCATCAATGAAAAGGATAAAATTCTTGTAACCCCCTATAATAGATAAATGATATGGCCCCCACACATTAGAGTGCACAATATGGAAAGGAGAAAATGATCTTCTTTTACTCACTGAAAAAATAGTCTACAATGTTTTGCAAGTTCACATAGCTCACAATGAAGACTCGATAGAGACATTCCCTTAAACATTTCTGGAAACAAATAACTCAATGCAGAAAAAGACAAATGACCAAATCTTAAATGACATAATATGACTCTATCAACTGACTCTGAAATAGACTCCAAAGCAACTCCACTAGGTGGTCCAAAGCTTCAATAAGTGGTATCCAACAAATATATTCCATTCACCTCATGGCCACTCTCAATCGTTCTTTGAGTTTTTAGGTCCTAAAAAACACAATGAGTAGGAAAGAAGGTTACACTACAATTCATTGATTTAATCAAGCTACTAACAAATAAAAGGTTTGTGTTAAGTTTGGGAACATGAAGGACAACGGACAAAACAAAGGAGTCAGAGGCTCTAATATTCCCTTTTCCAGAGATGGGAGCAAGAAACCCATCGGTCTGATGCACCAGAATGGTTACTGTTAAAGTTCGGTCTACCCTAGAAGTCTGTTTTGTTTGTTAGCTGAAAGGTAAAGTAAACAGCAAGAAGGAAGAGAGAAAAGAAGAAGGAAGAAAGAGGAAGGAGAAGAGAAAAAGTCTGGTTCGAAATTAGGAAAAGTCA
>NW_010729275.1:93184-115939 GCF_000365185.1 Nelumbo nucifera | reverse complement strand
CCTCTTTCTCTTCTCTCTCTTAGACACAAATACATGGAACATTTAATTGCTCCTAGGTTTTCTCTTCCCTTCATCTCTCTCTTTTGCCTCTTTCTCTTCTCTCTCTTAGACACAAATACATAGAACATTTAATTGCTCCTAGGTTTTCTCTTCCCTTTATCTCTCTCTTTTGCCTCTTTTGCTTTTGTGTTCATAGCCCTTTTTTTATCTCTCTGATTCCAAACCACATCCATTTCCTGACCTTAACCTACTTTTTTTTTTCTTCTGTAGATTGGATTGACATGGGCAAATTGTGTCCAGGTTATGCCATAAAACCATTGAGTCATCTGGTTTTATCCTGTTCCCATACCCATCTAAATTTTAATCTTAGATGACCTGGAAGAGTGATCAATCCCTGATTTTTCTGGGTCAAAAGTGTCAAGCCTGTGTCATGTGCAAAATGAGTTCAAAAGAGCTCCCATGCCCTATCATGATGGCAACTGGGCATTATACTCTCATAGTGGCTATGTCTATTAAAAATTCTTTTACTTTTATTATCATATAAAAGCCACCTTTCCTAGGTAACAGCACTTTGAAATGAAAACCTCCTAAATTTTGAACCATGAGGAGGTTGGGTCCTGGATAACCAATGTTTCAAAATTTTTAATCTCCGTTATAATTCTTCCCCCCTCAAAAAAAGGGCAACATTTCCATAATCCACCTGATTTTGGGAGCAAAGGATAAACTTGAGGGCTTATGCTGAGTTGGTAGAGGAATTCAGCAGCCAAGAATAGGTGTGCATGTCAGGCTGGATTTAGGTCCACCCTAACCCAAACTGACTTTTAAAGTCATGATCAGGTTGGGCTAGATTGGGTTTGGGTTGTCCTGGTTTCTTCATTACATTTTGTTAAAATGTTCTTATTTCTTAGACTTAAGATTAATGGAATAAGGTTAACTGGCTTTAGCATTGTTATATGGACAGGAACAAAGTTAAGGTGCTTTTGGAGTACATTTGTTTCAACTAGATTTGTTTTTTTTTTCATTCAAAGTAAAATTGTTTAATATATGTTTATAAACATGTATTCATAGATGCATAGTTACATTTTAATACATACATACAAATTTACACACACACACACACATATATATATATATATATATAATAATTTATACATACAAATATGAATACATGTTGGGTTTGGGTTGCTCAATACCTCAACCCCATCCCAACTCAAAGTTAAATTGGGTTCATACTTTTCAATCCTAACCGTAACTGGAATTTTGATCCAACCAAACCTTTTCAGGTTGTTTCTGGCTAACCCAGCCCAAGTTGCAACCCTATCCAAGAAGCTCCCTTTCCAAGTTTTCCAATTATCCAATTGGCTAGTCTGGTTCAGGTTCCGAACCACCACATTTCTAGAGATTATGTTCAAAGGATCCCTGTTAGTCATTTTCAGTAGTCCTTCAGAAAGTCTTATTGTATCCATAAGTAATTCAAGGGAAAAAGAAATTTTGGATGGTGGAGTCAATTTTTTTTGTCAGTCTTATTTGGTTTCTTTTTTATAACTTTGCCCCAAAAAGTTATTTTTCTTTTTTATAACATTGTGAGGACATATAGATAAAATATATGTAGTTTTGTTCTGGTGAAACTCATTCGCTGTTTTCAATCCAAAAAATATAGCCCATATTCACTGTCTTCTTTGCTTTGTATAGTCTTATGTTTTAGTGCTATCCTTTTTGTTCATTACCAATTAAAGAAAGCCCTTTACCAATAAAAAAATAGACAAAGTTTTTAAATTTGGATATATTGTTTATCAGTATTCATGATGATCAAGATATCATTCAGGAGAAATAATGTTATTTGGGAACAGAAATGTAAGATGTAAAGCTGTAGTTGAGGTGGGGTTCTAATGCGATTTCTCCCACACACTTGATCATTATGTCTGAAAACAATCAATAGCAACTTAACAAGGGCAACCAGGTTTAGGGAAATATCCCTCCCTCTATTCCAGAAACCTTATTTGGGAATATAATCTGGATAAAAATAACTATTAAGGGATTTTTAATTGCAGTTATAGTGCATTGGCTCCTTAAGACTGAAACCAAGTTATGGAGGTAATGGAAGTTTCTGACACTCTATCCATAATCCATCTGATTCAGCAGTTATAACAACTTGCAAGGGAAAATAGGTATTGGGAGATATCCCTCCTGCTGATCAGCAACTGAGTTTGAGAATATGTTATGGACAATAGTTTAACCATTGAAGGATTTGGTATTGCAGTTTTAGTGCATTAGCCCTTTGACTGAAATTAAGTTCTGGAAGTAAAGGAAGTTTTGGACACTATGCATCTGATTTAGAACTTTTCTATTGATAACTTTTTTTGTCCCTTTCATTTCTTGCCTTGGAGCAATTCATCACATACTCTGTACTACAGATCCCATTACATCACAAAAGGACTAAGTGTCAATAGGGGCTTTTGTGTAAACACTTTTGATTACAGGAGCGCTGTTTCTTATCCATTTGTGAATTAAGGCCTCCATGCCCTTGGTACTAATTGCTATCAACTAGGGATGCTGTGACATGGTCAATTTGGGAAGAAAGGAGTGCAAGAATCTTCAAGGAGGTGGATCATTCATAAGAAGCTTTAATTGAAAACATAATATTGAGAGTGGTTCTTTGGGTCAAAGTGAAAATTCTATTTGAGCCTTGGGTAGATGGCATTCTTAGATATTGGCAATAGGTTGCATCGTCATTCTCATTGAGTAGCATAATGCTATGTAACTGGTCTCAACCACCATTAAACTTCATAAAACTAAATTGTGATGGGTAGGGGTGGCAATTTTTCACCCAACCCGCTGAACCCACCCAACCCACGCAGAATCTAACCCGCTCATTTACTTAGCGGGTTGTGTGATCAACCCGCCCATTCAAATGGGTTGGGTTGTGGATAACCGTTGGGTTAACCATTACAAACATTAGTATTAATTCCTTAGCCTTTTTTTTATTTTCTTCATTTGAATTACATAATTTATAATTAATGCATTAATTTTCTATTAATTATTGACTAAATTTAGTTGTCTTGAATCAACACACTTCACCCAACATAAATCCAAATCAATTTGACCCAAGTCCGGACCAATTCAACACAGTCTGACCTGATCCAACCTATACCGATCCGGGTCGACCCGAATTCAAAATAGACCTCGAACGGGATGGCTTGGCACCGCTTGCTTTGCCCGGTTCGAGTCGTCCGGTCCAACCATTATTCACACAGCCCTGCTTGACCCAACACAAGCTGATTCGGGTCGACCCAAATCCGAAACGAGCCGGACCAGGTGGGGTCCAAACCCTAAACCGCTCCACTTGCTTTCCCGGTTTGGATCATATTCGTACTACCCGATCCGAATCTGGCCCGGTCCGATTTACTTCTTTTGGCCCGCTTTGGGCCAATCGGTTCGGCCCCAAACCCGTGCACAAACCTGATATGATCTGACCCAAGTCAATCCACCATCTGGCTGAACTGGTCTGGTCTGGTCCGACCGGATCAAACCGGCCCGGTCGGGGTCTAGTCCGACCGGACTGAACCAGTCCGATCGGGGGGGTTGAGGGATGAGGAGGCTAATCATTTATCAGAGCTTCTCCTTTTCCTTGATAAAGTCTGCTTAGAGCCTTCTAATCCTGATAGAAGACTTTGGTGCCTAAGTCCTAAAGGCCTCTTTTCATGTGCATCCCCCTCCTCTTTGTCCTTTCCTTGGAAAGAAATTTGGGTTCAGCCGATTCCCCCTAAAATTAAGGCTTTTTGTTGGGAAGTGTCTGTTGGGAGAATTAACACTCTTGATTCATTACAAAAGAAAAAACCTCTATGTATTTCCCCAAATTGGTGCTCTCTATGTAAATCCGACAGTGAATCTTGCTTTCATCTACTAATCTCTTGCTCATTTGCTAAGAAATCTGGGATTGGTTTTCTCCTTGTTTTGGGTGTAGGTGGAATATGCCAACAGAGATTAAAATGTTGTTTTGATCCATAAACCTTTGGATTTCTGAAGAGAAGGGGAAGAATATTGTGGAGATGCACTAGAGCAGCAGTGATCTGGACATTATGGGAAGAAAGAAATGCAAGAATCTTCAAAGAGAAGGAAAGAAGTAAACAACAAATTATGGAGTGTGTTATGACCAGGATTTACATTGGTTGCAAACATTGGACCTCTTCAAATATTTCTCCTTTGATGATATCTGGAGGAATTGGAGCTTCATAGCCTTTGGTGCAGTACAAAAAATTAAAGCAGGGTCAGTTTGGAATCTTCCCATTGAAGATTGGCTGAAACTAATCTTTGATGGGAGCAGCCAAGGCAACCCAAGTCCATCTGGCATAGGAGGGGCTGTAAGAGACAAGGAAGGAAATTTAAGAGCCATCTTCTCAGGACCAATGGGACATGGAGACTCTTTAAAGGCAGAACTATATGCAGCCCTACAAGGCATTCAGATTGCAAAAGATGAAATAAAGAAGTTGGCTAAAGAACCTAGATTCAGTGATTTGGTGTTACAGAAATGAAATGAAGAAGTTCAAATGGCCCACACAACAAAGGGAGGCCAATGAATTGGCTGATTCTCTAGATAAGCAGGGGGTAACTAGGGATCAGATGTACTGGGTCCATTTGTAAATCTGCAATATATTTTTGTTGAAGAGTGAGGCTGCAAATCGTGCCTTACACTGGGATGCTTGTAACAGATGTAATCCTTCGATTCTAATGATAAATGAAAGTTAATTATCAAAAAAAACATGAGGTTTACACTTATCTTATGAAAATTATGGATGATTAAGGAAACGTAAGAAATATGTTTTTTGCTTAAAAAAATCCCTTGCCTAGGTGACACCTAGGTGACTAGGTGACAAAGCGCCCCTTGTTTCCTTGGCAATTTGAAAACTATGTCTCCAACTTCCGATGATGTGATTAGTTGTATAGGAAGTGAAAAAGCTCCATGGTTCTGACTCAATGTGCCACCTTGATGGAGATAGCTGCTCTTCTTCCCACACACACCATAAGATAGCCGCTCTTATTTTTTTACTTGTACGGTTCATGCATGCATGCTGGGGACAAACACATCCACCCACATATACTTGGTTCTGTAATGCCCATAAGATTAGTTTTAATTTCTACTAATTATAATTCATTTTTCATTATTTATGGGACTTCTACCCCCAAGATAATCTTTTATTAATGAAGTTAAATTTGAAACATTCTTTTGCAGGTTGATGATACGGAAGTTATCAGTTTTCTTCTCTCAACTGAAATAATTCCCTTGTGTTTGCGCACGATGGAGATGGGTAGTGAACTTTCGAAAACAGTAAGTGATTGACTTTTCCTGTATCACTTTTGTAGTAATGAGAATTCCCAAGTTCATATCATTTGATTCTGTTGTTCTCTCTTTATATATATATATATATATATCTTTGACTTGTATAAAGCTGGTTACAGGAATCCTATCTTGCCATTTTTGTATTGGGAGCCATTTCCTCTGTCAACTACATCAACCATGTCCTTTGTCCTTCCTCTAGCTTTTTCTTGAACCTTCAATGGATTATTTGATTTCGATGAATTCACATGGTTACGACACTTTCTTTTGACCTTTCAATAAGCCATGAACATGCTAATATTCAAATTTAAAACCAAATCACCATGTGAGTGCATGCCTAAGTGATTTGATTGGATTTTTGCTGACACCCTAGAAAAACAAGGGACTGTAAGAGAGAGGCTTTACTGTGCAGTGCTGTAATGTTTGCTGTTTATTGAATCAACCTTTTCTAGTAAGGGATGACTTCTGTATTTCAGTTTTAAATTATCTCTAATGGAAGTTATCGTTTCTGATAAAAAAAAAGTGATTTGATTCGATTAGACCACATGGTCACAACACTTTTTTGCAACCCTCCTATAAAAGAAACATTCTATCAAACAAATGAAAGATAAAATTACCTAGTGAATGCATACCTATTGTTGCTAGCCAAAGTGATACATGAACTACCCGCTATCATATGATAAAATGGAGACTACCTCTAGGATCTACTACATTACTAGGAATATCAAGAAATACTACCTCATCCTTTGAGTTATAGTATGTTTAAGAAGACCTAGACATGCTATAAGTCAAAAGAATAAACCAAATCATCTAGTGAGTGCATGCCTGGGTGATTTGGTTTTCATGAGTTCACATAGTCACAACAATTTCTTGCAACCATCCAATAAAACACAAACATACTAGTATCAATCAAATGAAAAACCAAATAACCCAATGAAGGCATGTTTGCTATTGCTACACCAAATGATAGAAAACAACTTACTATCGTGTAAAATAGAGACTACCTCTAGGATTACTATAGTTAGGTTGGATGGTGCATTACTTAGAATGGTCACGATCTACAAAGATGGCCATTGGTGCTCGTGGGAAATTAGGGTATATCACTAGTGAAGAGGTGAAACCCGAAACTAGCAACTCTCGGTGGGCACAGGAAAATTATATGGTGATGCCTTTGTTGTGTAATTACATGTTGCCCCATATAAGTAAAAAATTTTTATGGGCAAATACAACTAAGGAAATATGAGATGGGGTTGCAGAAACCTATTCACAAAGGGAAAATGTTGCTAGGGCTTATTAGTTGAGAAATCAGATTATTTCTACAAGGCAAGGAGATAGACCTGTTGCAGCCTATTTTTCAGCCCTTAAAACCCTGTGGCAGGAGATTGACCATTTAGAGACATTTGCTTGGGAAACCACTAAGGATGCAGCTACCTATCAGAAACATCTAGAGAAGTATAGGGTGTTTGAATTTCTTGCTGGCCTTAATCCTGAGTATGATATTGCACGACAGCATCTCCTTTCCAGGGACAGTGTTACTCTCTCCCAGGCATATGCCTTTGTGTCAGGGGAGGAGTGCAGGAGAGATGTGATGATGAAAAATCTTATTTCTGATCAGTCTGTCGTGGTAAGTGTTGTGAAACCTGAACAAAGTGGAGATCGGGGTGGCAGTGAAATCAAGAAGGAAGATAAAAGAGATTTGATCTGTGACTATTGTAAGAAGCCTAAACACACAAGAGATACTTGCTGGAAGCTTCACCCACATCTTGTGCTGACTAGATGAAAAATAATAAGGGAAATGCACACATGGCAGTTACTGGTGACATTCCGGCCCCTCCTACTACAGCTGCTCTAGAGTCTGTTGCAACTGCTACAGTAAGGTACAGGTGACACTGGTGGAGTCCACTCTACTTCCTTTGCTCACACAGGTAGTTCACAGGTCACTGCAAATTACGTTTCTACTTCAAGTAAGGAGGGACCTCCTTGGATTATAGATTCTGGAGCCTCAGAGCACATGACCCAGAGCTCTACTATTTTTTCAACTTACCAGCTCTATTTTGGCAGAGATAGGGTCTCCACAACTGATGGATTCCATGTTTCTTATGCTGGGAAGGGATCTGTCAAGATTAGTGATTCTATTTCTCTACCCTCTATCCTTCATGTTCCCAGATTGAGCGCTAATTTGTTATCTGTTAGTAGTTTGATTAAGAACCTAAACTGCTCAGTAATTTTTTATCCTGGTCATTGTATTTTGTAGGATCTAGATTCAAAGATGACGATTGGGAGTGGTCGTGAGTGAATGGAATCTACCTTCTGGATGTACTTCCTCCTCAACAAAGTCATCATGTCAGCTGGGATAGTGAGTCAGGGTCTATGGGTCAAATTATGCTTTGGCATAATCGTTTGGGCCATTTACCTTTTTCTTCTTTGAGTTTTTTGTTTCCAAAACTTTTTAAGTCTGTTAGTTTGTCTAGTCTGGAGTGTGAAGGTTGTCAACTTGGAAAGCATTGTAGACATTCATTTAAACCTAGTAATAAAAGATGTTATTCTTCTTTTGATGTTATTCATTCGGATGTGTGGGGCCCTTACCATGTTCCTTCTATGGGAGGCTATCGATATTTTCTCTTTTTTGTGGACAATTTCTCATGATACTCTTGGATTTACCTGATGAGATCCCACGATGAAGTGCCATCCTTGGTGAGRCAATTTCATCAGATGGTGCTAACACAATTTGGAACAAGAATAAAGGTGTTCAGATCCGACAATGCCAGGGAATATTTTGAAAGACACCTTGCCTCATATTTGTTAGAATATGGTGTTGTCCATCATAGTAGTTGTCCCTACAGTCAACAGCAGAATGGTGTTGCAGAAAGGAAGAATAGACACATTGTTGAGATGCAAGAAGCATGATGATCACATCTACAGTTCCAGTTCGGTTTTGGGGTGATGCAATTCTCATAGCAGTATATCTGATTAACAAGGTGCCCTCTCGTATACTTGGATTCAGCACCCCATTCAGTCTCCTTTTTCCTCAGGGGGAGATGTTTCATATTCCTCTCAGAGTGTTTGGGTGTGTCTGCTTTGCACATATCCTTGGTCCTCACCGCTCAAAGCTTGATCCCAAGGCAAAGAAGTGTGTCTTCCTTGGATATGTAGAGAATCAGAAAGAGTACTGCTGCTATGATCCAGTCTCTGGGAGCCGATATTATTACCATGGATGTCACTTTTTTTAATCCACATACTTCTTCTCAAAGAATCCTTCTCAGGGGGAGTGTTTTGGGGAAGTGAGTCAGCAGTCTATTCCTCTCCCAGTTCCAGTCCTTGTGTAATCCTATGCTTGACCACCACCCTGTGTCACCTACCTTGCCATCTCCTTTGCGTTCTGCTTCTCAGCATTACTTACGACAGAGACTTCACAAGGAGGTTGATTCTACTACAGCAGAACTCACATCCTTGGATACTCCAGATTCAGCTGACATGGATTCAGGTATTCCTCTTGGTCCCGCTATTGTTTCAGTTCCCATTGATTCTACTAATCCTGTTACAAATAACCTTGATCTCCCTATTGCTCTCAAAAAAGGGAAGAGAAAGTGTACTGCTCATTGTATTTCACAGTACTTATCCTATAGTGGACTTTCTCCTTCCTATCGTGCTTTTCTTTCCTCTCTTAACTCAATGTCTATACCTAAGTGGAAGACAGCTATGCAGGAAGAGATGGCAACTTTGATTAAGAATCAGACATGGGACATTGTGGATCTACCAGAAGGCAAGGGGACAGTTGGATGCAAATGGGTTTACACAGTAAAATATATGGAAGATGGAAGTATAGAAAGGTACAAGGCAAGACTTGTTGCTAAAGGGTACACAGGCCTATGGCATTGATTACTTATAAACCTTTGCACCAGTTGCAAAGATGACCTTTGTTTGGATACTTCTTTCTCTTGTTGCCTCATACTCTTGGCCCTCGTTTCAACTTGATGTGAAGAATGCTTTCCTAAATGGGGATCTGTAAGAGGAAGTGTATATGGATCTTCCTGCGGGCTTTTACAATGATACTGAAAAGGGAAAGGTATGCAAACTTAAGAAGTCACTTTATGGCTTGAAACAATCTCACAGAGCATGGTTTGACAGATTCAAAAAGGCATTGATTGCTTTTGGCTACACTATCTAAGATTATAACAATGAAACAAACAATATTAAACTAAATTATTCAGTTTGAGTTAAAATATTAGTTTCTTTTAATTATTTTTCTTATTTGTTAGGGACCATTCAAGATGTATACTGCCTTGAACCCTTGAAGGCTTCAAAACCATCTAATGGTTTTAGAAAAGTTGCCTATCAAAATAATTCAACCCCCATTGTGCAGTCTATTTGCCTAGAAAAAATAGTATAATTATTTCTCACAGAAAAAGCTCTTCATGACATACACATACTGCATGTCTCCTAACTCTGTAAATTCTATCTTATACAAAGAGATTTATCGTATTTAATTAATATTCACTGCGAGTGGGAAGGCAGGATTGACCTTTGGAGGGGGGGACATGGTGGGGCAGGGCAGGTAGGGTTTAAAGTTCAATTCATGAGCTTCAGCAAACCATCACCTGTCAGTTGCATCCTCTGTTATCATTTCTTATGTATCATATTCCTTTGGTTTTGTGAGATAGGGCTAGCTTGGATCTATACATGTGCTATTTCCATGGAAGCTTTTGTTAATTTGTTTGCCAAAGCAGGTGGCTACATTTATTGTTCAAAAAATACTGTTGGATGATGTGGGGCTGCGTTATATTTGTGCTACAGCAGAGAGGTTTTTTGCTGTAGGCCGTGTGTTGGGAACCATGGTTAACTCACTTGCTGAACAACCCTCATCTCGGCTACTAAAGCATATCATTCGGTGTTACCTTAGACTATCTGATAATCCAAGGTTTGTTAATCAAATCATTTGAGATACAAATTCTAATTTATCAATGCCAACCTTTCTGGTTTTTCTTTCCTTTCCTTTTCCTCTGCTCCTTGTTAGCACTTTTCCTTTATGTTTATATGTAGCATTTAGTAATGTGATTCTGCTATTGGGTTTTCATGTTACAGAGCTTGTGAAGCATTAAGAAATTGTCTGCCTGAAATGCTAAGAGATGCAACCTTCAGTAGTTGTCTTCGTGTAAGTATTACATGAGAAATATGTAACTGCTTCTTGCTTCTATCATTCTTGGCAATTTTCCAGCTTCCTACCAGGTCTTTTTAAGTCATTTGATCATCTTGTTGGGTATCTTTCTGGTTTGTTCTATCACATATAAAAATCTTGGATTGCAAATGATTTGTCTGTCCTTTCCATTTCCAGGTAGTTGGGCCTAACTGAGATATCATGGCCTAGGCTTGATTTAGGCCTCCAAACTCCTAAATTTATCTCGACGACATTTGGCCAAACCTAGAGTTGCATACTTGAACCAAACTGGGCAAAGCTTACTATCAGTTGATTCCTTGGCAAACTTTAGTCAGAATTTCATTTCTCCAAGGCAATGGGATCCACCTAGAGCCCATAAAATCCCTGTTTGGTTACTTCTAAATTCAGTGATTTAGTATCTTTTGAATTGATCAGTTTATGGGATTTCATCTTATGAAGTTCCTCAGTGTATGTTACCACCCATTACTGTGTCTTCCAGTCCCAGGTTGTTTTGATCCTTTATTGTTCTAGCCAGTCTGTTCTTTCCAGATACATAATTCATATAATTCCTTCAGAGTAATCCTGTATCACAGATATCTTCTATGAAGTGCACTTTTTGTGATCATAAAATTAAAGTCCCCCATGACTTCTAGTCTTCCTGCAGTATTTGGTTCTTGCTACTGTATATAGAAAACTAAATGTGGAGAGGTTGGGGAAAGGACTTAAAAGTATCTAATAACCCTGAGAGAATTGAACAGAATAACCTGGCAACTCTCTAGAGTTGGCACATAAGAACAGAATCTTATATTATCTTCTCAGATCTAATATTATTGTAGTACCAATACTACTAGACAAATTCATAGCCTGCCATGTTTATTTTTGAACTTATTGGTGGAGTTTGTCTGTTGTTATGACATAACCTAGGGTTATGCTATTGTCCGCCCTCTGCCTGATACCATCATGTTTCATGTTCTCTATTTCCATACAGGAAGATCCAACAACAAAGCGTTGGCTGCAACAACTGATTAATAATGTGGCAGGAGGAAACCGGGCTGCAGCATATCAAACTGGCGGAGGACTAGAACATATGCTAGGAAATTAGATAAGTTTAGCAACATTGTTCTAACTGCATTTCTTATTGCTTCTGGCAGACCTCAACTGTGTTGGCTATACAGGTCTGTGACAATTGGCCATACAGGGAAGGCAGAGTACCATATGAAGACTCCAAGTATTTACCTCTTTTTTATTTATAGATCTATCTGTTGTAAGCTTTTGACATATTGGCACAGTTTCCATATTTGTAAGTTTGATCCCCTCATGTAATTCTGTATTTGCTGCTTACAAGTTGTATTGATTGATACTCAAAAAGATGGTTTATGATTATTTATCCCTGCCGTTCCTTGGACAATTCCTATGCGGAATGTATGTTCCATCTATTCTTTGCTGTCTATTTCCATTTACCTCCCTAAACTCTCCTTATTCTAGGTCATTATAGATGGGCTGCTCTTCTTTCGTTTTGAATCTTCTATGCTTTTACCGCCAAGGTGTTGGTAGTTTTCGTGAGCGCTCAGCACTCTGTTACTTAATATTGTGGTGATTGGATGGGAACGCTATCATGATTAGAATTTAGAACCCTTCGTTGTGTTTGTCATTCATTTTCTTGAAAATTCAACATGTCTGTCATCCTCTTATCTTATCGATCTTGAAACCATTTTGAGAAAGATATAGTAGCTGGTTTCTCGGTAGGCGTCTATCTTATCATCACTCTATATACTTTGTCATTGAATCACGTCTCATGGGACGGTTTTTATATACATCCTGCTAAATGGGTAGTTGTAGACCTGTAACTTGGCTACATTACTTATTTCTGTCATTTGGAGAAATTTAGCTCAGGCCTTTCTGGTGATGATTTTTAGGATTATTATCTGTCTTTTCTCAAGCGTTGCTGGCCACTGAAAGTTTGAAGTCATCGTTAGGCTTTAAATATCGGGGTGTTAACAAGAAATCTGTAGTAGGAGCTTCCTCATGCATGAGACCACTTACTAAGTTGGTATAAGTTTGGACATGCTGCTCCCTGATTAGAGCCAGATGTGCCGAGTACGCGTTCTGTGTATGGGTAGGGTTCGGTGGAAGGAGAAGCTCTCCAGGGGAAACAAAATCGAAGAAAGGCCATTTTTGTCTGTGTTCTAGACCGGACACGAACTGGTTCATGGACGCGTGAATCGTCTGATTGAACTGGCCAGACCACGTTAACGATCAGAACGCGCGTTAATGTTGGCCTGGTCGACGTATCGTTTTGCCATTTGTGGGTTCACTCGTCTAATGCACCCATGGGTGCACAGAACGCGGACTCAGATGTGCCATCTCCAATTCCAACTGTTGCCCAGATGAGGACCCTCTGGACTTGCTACTTTATTGATGCCTAGCGCCGGATTCATTTGCCTTGAGTTGTATTGCTTTTTTCCCTCTCTCTCTCTCTCAAACCATTGTACTGGGGTCATTGCTTGTTGAATTAAAGTGGAAGAATGCGGATTTTAGGTGGCGTTGGGTAAATCTAAAGTCTGGGTTTTGAAAAGTAAAAAAAAATCTGAGAAAGCCCTAAAGTTTTTATTTAAATAACAATAAATGAAAATGATTAAGAAATTATTATAAAATAATAAAAAATATAAAGTTTTAAGAAATGACATTAAAATAATTGATAAATAATAATAAATTACTCTTCCCACCACTTCATGATCATGGGGCTTCTCCAAAATTCCCAATGGTTTTCTTACACCAAAGGGAATCGTCTTAAGCTCATTCCACATTACTCTCTGCGTAAGTTTATCCCTCTGTACCAACATCAATGCGTCTTCAATTCTGTTAATTTTATTCAATTTACCCTGAGGCTCAGTTTGAAAAGAATACAAATGTAAATATGTACAGCATAAATACATACAAAATATAAGGTTTTGCATTCTATATATTTGCATTTGTACTCATTTCAAACTGAGCCTTAATGTCCTCATCCAAAGGTAAACACAATCTTACTTTGATCCTTGGAATCCAAACCAAAACTAGAATAAGAATAATCGTCCCACTGTTCAGCAATCGAACACCTATCAAACGCCCACCTCGTCACTCCTTGAACATGATCCCAGTAGTAACCAAACCTCTTGTTTCTATTCCAATCTGCACCCTCAGACTCTGATTCCTTTTAATCCTCTCAGAAATCAGAATCCCCTTCATTCAAAACCTTACACTTCTCACTCTCTTCTTCCATATCATCCAGTTCATAGATCTGATCGTCATTTCTGTTATTAGCACCATTGCCGTCTACATCTTTTGGTAACGGATTGGCAACGAGTTCATCAAGGTTGCTGGAGGAATCTTGTGAAAAAACTAGATTTGGAATAGGAGGAAATCCTAACCCTAGTCTTGAAGAGGAGAACTGAAATCCTAACCATCGATCAAAGCTTTTACTTTAGAGAACTGAGACTGAGAGGAGGAAGAGCGCAACGATGATGGTGCAGAGATGAGTACTGTAATCAGTGTAATGGGGGCGTAAGGTTCTGCCAATTTTGGGGTTTTAAAACTTAAAGAAGGATACAGCCAAAGAAATGAGATTTCGTCCTCTACCTTCGACCTCCATCCATTAAGAAAAGCAACATTTTCAGTGTTCCATCCATTACCCAGAGATTATCTAGGTAATCGGTTCCATTCTACCCTTGACCTGTTTTTGGGCCAAAAATTGTTGATTTGGTCAAAGAACCACTGACCCAGGCAGTCGGACTGTTGACCCATTCGACCCAGACAGCGGTTCTTCATTTAATAACAAAAATAACGTTAAACGATGGAGAGAGACTCTCATATCAGAATTCAGAGATCACCAAGATCCAGAGAGAGAGAAAGACTAGAAAAAAGATTGGAGTGGAGGGATCTCAGATCTCATATCTGAGACGAGAGAGAGAAGAATGGACATCGACTTGTTGCTGCACTTTTATTGTCACCGCCATCTCCGTCATCATCACCATCACCGCTGAACGTCAGATCCTCCTTCTTCCCTCCTCTCCTTCATTTCTTAGTTTAAAATATCGATACATATGCATTTTCTTTTAATTACACGACCCATTAAGTACAATATGGATCAATATGTTGCAATATTTTGAACCTTGCTAATAAATTGGTAAATTCAATTAAAGGTTGGGTATAGATAAGCAACAAATTACAAGGAAAAAAAAGGAGTAATTACCTATAAGTAGGGATGTCTAGCAAAATCTTAGGAAAAATAATTATTCTTTTAATTTGCACAAGGAGAAATTATTCTTTTAATTTTCTATAAATATAAATTTTTGTTTAAATTCTATAATAACATTCTGAAATTGAATATATTGTCTGCCAAGAGGCCCAGGACATACAATGACTAATGAAGAGCAGTCTGGTTAATGAGGTCAGAGACCAGAGGACCTAACAGTTAGTCGACAAAAATTTTCTTGAGATCGAGAGTGGAGAATCAAAATTGGCATATGCTTCTGACAGAGCACTCCTCACACTGACCTTATAGCCATAGTGGGGAACATCTCCCCGTGGGTACAAAGACCCCCTTGTACTATGGGGCCAGATACAAAGTCCCCCCTGTACTTTTTTTGTGACAAAGGCCCCCCCTGAACTTTAGCCATTAGACAAAAACCCCCTCGACCGTTAAGTCAGATGACAGAAGCATTAAATTACCAAATTACCCCACTAAAGCTTCTCTATTTTCTTTTTCTTTCCCTTTTTCTCTTAAAACCTACTAACTTGAAAATACCTCTATGATGGATATTTGGTCTTGTGAAGTGGTTTTGTTTGTTTTGATGGCTGGTTATCTTCCCTTCCATGATAAGAACATCATAGCCACGTACAAGAAGATTTATAAGGGCGAGTTTTGGTGCTCTCGCTGGTTCACCCCTAAGCTTATTCATTTCCTCTCCCGTCTTCTGGACACAAACCCTTTGACCAAAATATCAATTCTGTAAATCATGGAGAATCATTGGCTCAAGAAAGGATTCAAGCACATTAAGCCATGTTTGGTTCACTACTTTGGTCCTCATTCTTTTAATTTTTTTTCTCATACTGAGCAAAAAATGCACAAGAATGAATAACATTAAAGTGTTTGGTTACAAAAGTCTTGCCATGGGCCTCATTCTTTTATAATGAAAAACCAACTTATTGCACAAAAATTGAGCTAGCTTGCAACATGAAAAATAATCATGTCCCATCTTGCTCATTTTCACTCTTTAAATAAACTCTACAAAACTGTGGCTATAAATGTTTGCTGGTGGACTGCCATGGAAACTTATGCCAATGAATATTGACCATCAGCCATCCACCAATAAACATCTATGCTAATGGTTTTGAAGACCTAGGCCAACAATTTATGACTGCCGACACAGAATATTTTTTGTAGAATACAATGAGCAATATATTATATGACACTTGTCAGTTTGAAAAAAAATGTTATTTAAGAAAAAACTTTTGATTCATTCTACCTATTTTTATCCATTCTTATTCATTTTAAAGTTTCTAAATAAAAAATGAGAATTCAAGCAAACATGGGCTTAGATAGGGTTGTTCATAAGAAGACCCAACCCGACCAAACTGACCAACCTGGTCTGACCCAACCCGAGTCGGCCAGGTTTTCTTTAGCACCGGTCGGTTTCGAGTTATAAAAAATCATAAACCGATCACATGAAAACCGAAACCAATCCGACCCGAACCGACTTAGTAGTTAGTTCCTAGTTAGTAGTTACAACCTACTTAGTTCTTCACTACCGAGTTCATCAGGAGGTATGTTGTAAACATTAAAGATGACCCAAGACCCATCACTCCATCAGTGAATAAAAAAAGAGTACATGAATAAATGTTTGCCTTAAATTTCAGTATTTCACCACTACTTATCTATAGTAGCAGAGAGCATCTTCTTAGCTTTTGTTGGATCCGGCCGGCTTTGATAGTTTGATCCATCCATTATATAGTTTCCTACAGATTGAAATCTTACTCCAACAAATAGTACTCTCAAACTTTGGTCCCTCCACAAAATTTGGATCCATAGATGGGCCACAAAACATTAAGGAAATGTTGGTTTCCTTTGGGAATGTAGAGCCAGAAATGAACAGCAACTGAGTCACCACTACGTAGAGCCGAAACCGACCCAAACTGATCAGGTCGGTTTTGCTTAACACAGGATCGGTTTCAGTTTCAATTTCAGGTAACCCGACTAGGTCGGGTCGGTTGGAAAAACATCAGTAAACCAACCCAATCCAACCCGTGAACAGCCATAGGCTTAGATTCTACATTGAAAATGACTAGTTCTACGGTGTCAAGGATAATGACAATGTCGAATACTTGAATCCAATGCATCAATATTGGAAACTAAGTTAGACCTAGAGGAGGTGTAGAGGCAACTAGAATCCGAATTGCCTAGTTATACGGGGGGTTCGACCTCTCTAGTCTGTTCAAAGAGAGATGGAAGGAAACTAAGTTTATATATAGTGCATCGATGTCAAGTATAATATCAAAATTGGAAGATAGGGCTATTCACGGGTTGGGTTGGGTCGATTTACTAGCGTTTTTCCAATCGACCTGACCTGGTTGGTTTACCTAGAAATGAAACTGAAACCAATCCTGTACTAAATAAAACTGACTTGATCGATTTGAGTCGATTTGGGTCGATTTTGTGAATGATTCTTTTCGTGTAAACGGTAAAAGATTCAAGTCTAAGAAGCGATTTGATTTCGGCCGAACCAAACCATCAATTTATGCTCTTTTGTAACCCGAAATCGATTGATACTGAAGAAAATCAGCCAACTCGGATTGGATTGGACCGGGTTGGTCGATTTGGGTCTTAAGAAGAATTGCAGAATAAATCTAAAAGCATGCACTATGAGCTATTTAAGGAAAGGAAAAATATTTCACTTAAATAATTCGATCGTGACAGAATGGAAGACGAATGGCTGGTTTCTTGATTATGTGAACCAGATGTCATATCTCAAAAGAGGGGATACTGCAAGGCAAGAAGTCCATCGATATGACAACTAGTCATTCAGCTCTGGGAATGGTGAGCCCGAAGACATCGTTCATGTCGAGGTCGCTGGGTTTCATCCCACCTGGTAGTTCCACACAAAGCAATGAACTGATGAAGCAAATGAGCCATGGCTAACTCTAACGTGTAGACGGTAGAGTCCCACCCAGTTGCATACCAGGGCAAGAACACTGAACACCGACCCAATCCAAATGGTATGAACTCGAAGTTGCTTACTCTGAAATCTGGTGTTGATGTTTCCGGTTTCCGGTTCGTCCCAGGCTTCTGGGACGCAAGTCTTCTGATTATGGTCTTGATGTTGTCTCTGTTGCGCAAGTCTACCGTATGAAAGTAATACCCATGTTTTTATAATCTGCGGTTCTACCGTATGAAAGCATGTGATCTCTCTGTTAACGAGCAGATCCGGACTCGGAGAATCGTGTCAACGTATACCCATGTTTTTATAGTCGGCGGCTTTACCGTATGAAAATGAAACGAACCAAGCTGGCATTTGTCCATTTGGACATTCCAATGGACTTGGGACACTTGGGTGTCCTCTCTCTGAAGCAGTAGAAGTGTAGAACAAGACAAGCTGAAAGCCCGGAACCAAGTTCTCTGCTTCTTCTGTTGTATGAGATTGATCCGTCGATGAAGATGACGGAGCCTTACGAGATCGTCGATTTGACATGCGCCGTGGGCGACGGCGAGTCCGAAGACGCAGGAGCAGTGGACATGAACATGAGAGCCTCTATTTTGGCCGTGGAAGACCTCCTTGGCTACCGATTCAAGAATAAGGATCTCCTAGAGGAAGCTTTGACTCACTCGTCTTGCAACCGGTCGCCTTCCTATCAACGTCTCGAGTTCGTTGGGGACGCAGCTTTGGGTCTTGCTCTCACCAACTTTTTCTTTATTTCGTACCCGGATCTCGACCCTGGTCAACTCTCTGTCCTCCGCGCTGCCAACATTAGCACGGAGAAGCTCGCCCGCGTCGCTGTTAGGCACGGCCTCTATCGCTATGTCCGACATAATGCTCCTTCTCTTGATGTCAAGGTACTGAGCTTGTTGATCCACTTCGATTATTGTTTCTTTTTTTTTCTTCTTTCTAGTATATCTGTTTAAATTTAAAACTCGAGTTTCTGTTTAAGGTTGAGGAGTTCACTCGTGTGGTTCAAGAAGAAGATGGTGCTGTTCCTTATGGTGGAATGGTAAAAGCGCCTAAGGTTTTAGCAGACATTGTTGAGTCCATCGCTGCAGCTATTTACGTCGATTGTGATTTTGATTTGAAAGCTTTGTGGATGGTACCTTCTTATTTTTTTTTCTCTTATTTTGATCGAAATTCTTTCTTTTTCTTTCTAATTTTGTTCGTTTCTCTGTTTTTTCAGGTCTTTAGGGGTCTTTTGGAGCCCATTATTACGCAAGGGACATTACAGCAGCAACCGCAGCCTGTGACTACGCTTTTCGAGCTCTGCCAGAAGCGGGGGAAGCAAGTTGACATCAAGCATTGGAGGAAGGGATCGAGTAATATCGCTAGTGTTTTTGTGGACGGAAAGCTCATTGCCTCGGGTTCTTCGGATCAGAAGGAGATTGCGAAGCTTAATGCGGCAAAGGTAGCTGTGGAGAAGTTGGTGCGTATGGAGCCAACTAACATGGAAATAGAAGGTCCTGGAGTTGAGGAAATCGAGGGGGCCAAACAGAAGTTGAGTGAGCTCTGTAGCAAGAGGCGGTGGCATCCGCCGAAATACAGGTATTAATTTCCTCGTTGTACAAATCATAATCTTGTTAACTGATACTTGCTTCTAAATTACTTCTTTCTAAAGTGCATTCCATTTTTCATATTGCTGAGAGTCCTCATCTTCATATATATATATGAAATCTACAGCAGAAAATTAGCAGAATACATTGTCTATTATATATTTCCTTGGTTGTTTATACTAGTACTTGGTTTTTTATGTACAATTGCACCTTTACATAGCACATACATTAAAATCCCTAGAGTTGTCAGATGTAGCACTATATGATAGCCTAAGGAATATGCATTTACTATCTCCTTAGGTTCAAGATGGCCCTTCTATAGAGAGGAATTATTGAGTTCCAATCCTGTATGTAGCTATGGTACAAGGGTAACATATGGATACTTAAATTCTTACTGAAAACTCAGGTTTTGATACCTTGTCAAGCTATATCCTTGTCATATCCAAGTGACATACCACCCCGTCGTCTTCCACTTCTGGGATTGGGTGGAACTTGGGTCTAAGAAGGGATTTGAGGGACTCAGACTTCGACAGTATTTTGAGCCTTATTGCACTTCTTGATAACGTTGTCTTAGACCCCACTAGGGCAGATTCTAGAATTTGGACACCTACCCCCAATGGCATCTTTTCTTGTGCTTCTTTCTTCAAAGTCTTAAGTCAGTCCACCAGTCCTACTTTCCCCTCTTTCCCTGTTGATGAGGTTTGGTTTAGAGCAATACCTCCTAAGGTTGATAGCTTTTGTTGGGAAGCCTATTTGGAAAGAATCAACACTGGTGATCTACTCCAAAAGAAGAGACCCAATACTTGCTTGTCACCTCAGTGGTGTGTTCTTTGTAAAGCGGATGGGGAGACTAATTTTCACCTACTGGTGTCTTGCCATTTTGCGAGGTCAATTTGGGATTGGGCTTTCTCCCTATTTGGATGTAGCTGGAATCCTCTATCAGACTTGCAGGGTTTTTTTTCCCCTTCTTTTTTCAGGTGGCGGATAAAAAGGGGAAGGACTATGTGGAGAGGACTAAGGGTTGCAGTATGTTGGACACTTTGGGAAGAAAGAAACTCCAGGATATTCTCAGAAGCTGAGAGAGGAGCAGCAGATTTGAGGGCTATCATACATATTAGGGCAGTACAGTGGCTGAAATTTGTGGAGCTATTCACAGATTACACTGTGGATGACATGTTGAGGAAGTGGGGCGAAATTGCAAATTGCACACAGACTAAGTCAGTAATGTGTGTGGCTTGGACCCCTCCACCTGATGGATTCTTGAAATTAAACTTTGATGGGTGTAGTAGGGGCAATCCGGGACAATCGGGGATTGGGGGTGTTTTTAGGGATGAAAATGGGGTCATTTTTGCCATTTTCTCAGGCCCAATTGGAGTGGGTGACTCCCTTAGAGCTGAGATCTTTGCAGTTATGGAAGGAGTCCGGAAGGCTAAGGAGTTGAACATCAGGAAACTCATAATTAAAGGGGATTCAAAGGTGGTGATAGGGTGACTGATTAAAGATCACAATGGCTTATGGAAGTACAACAATGAGAGGAGGAAATTCAAGTGGCTGGTGCGGGAGATGGAAGTCAAGACATGTTGGGTTAAAAGATCGACTAATTCCCTAGCTGACGGTTTAGCTAAACAAGGGGCAGAAAGGGATTCACTGTTTTGGGCTAAGCTATAACTTTAGTGTTTTTTTTTCTTTTTTTGCTTTTCTTGAGGTTCTTTGTTTCTCTTGGAAGATAAGTGTGTTTGTCTTCCTCTTGTAAATCTTCTATTGATGATTTAATGAAAGTGTTATTGATCCAAAAAAAAAATATCCAAGCGACATAGGCTTGGCTATCACAAAAGCTTCAGTGGAATACCCAAACAAGTGTATTGGATGAAATTCTTACAGAGTAACACTAAGGGGGTGTTTGGTTCAGTATAGATAAGTAGCCTTTCTACTGATATCAACTGACAATCAGAAGAAAAATAAAAGGGTAAGACTTAAACATACCCCGAATTTTCATTAATTGACTTAATATACCTTGGGCTTTTCAAGAGGACTTAAACATACCTTGTTACTCTTTTGTCCTTCATATCCTTTCAAAATTTCAATAAGAACCAAACATAAAACAAACTGATGTGTTCAAAATTCTATTTTGCCTTAAACCAAAAGAGTAAAAACTAGCGATTCCTCCCAAGAGACCAAGCTTGACAAAGGATACTTAAACATGACAATATAGGATTCAGTTAAGATTAACTGTTTTTTGAGTTTTTGTTCCACAAACCAGACTTACTTGTGCTGTCAATGCCCATTTTTGTGCTGTCAATGCTTTGCTGAAGAGCACTAGTGGCCTTATTGTCATGTTTGTGGCTAGGGCTTTAGGTTGTGAGGTAAGTGGTTGGCCTCTGGTATATTTAGGTCTGCCCTTGGGGGGAAATCCTATAACAGAAAATTTTTGGTACCCAGTTTTAGAAAGATCCACTAAGAAGTTAGTAGGGTGTAAGAGAAATTATATCTCACTAGGGGGTAGAATCACTTTAATCAAGTTCACTCTGGCCAACCTTCCGGTGTATTTTTTGTCTACCTTTAAGCTTCCTACCAAGGTTGCTAATAAGTTAGAAAAGCTCGTGAGAGATTTTCTATGGGAACCGGGTGACTCAAAAAAAGGACCATTTAGTGAAGTGGGAAGTAGTTTCTAGGAAAAAGGAAGCGGGAGGTCTAGGCATTGGCAATATCAGATTAAGAAATGTTGCTTCGTTAGGAAAGTAGTTGTGGAAATTTCGTTTGGAGAAGGACAATTTGTGGCACTTGGTGGTGGAAAGTATTCATGGGATGGCAGCTAATGGATGGGATGCTGGCGTTGACCCTAGGGCTTCTCATTTCTCCCCTTAGAAAGCAATTGCTGGAGTCTCGTCTTCCTTTCAGCCTTTCAGCAGATTTGATGTGTGTTCAAGTAATAAAATTTTGTTTTAGGAGGACCTTTGGCTTGGGAACACCCCCCTTAAGGATAGATTCCCAGTAATGTATTCTCTTTCCCTAAATAAATTCAAAACCATCTCCTCACTTCGTGTGTCTGAGGGGACTTAGGATTTGGGTTTGAGAAGAGGGTTGAGGGATTCAGAATTGGCTTCTGCAGATGAGTTATTCACTGTGTTGAATTCAGTTTTCCTAGATCTTTCCTGCCCGGATAGTAGAATTTGGAAAGAGTCCTCTTCAGGGACTTTCTCTTGTTCATCTTTCTTCAATGCCTTAGTTCAGTCTTCTTTTGTGTCTGTCTCTTTTCCTGCTAAAGAAATCTGGTATTCTCCTGTGTCGCCAAAAGTTAGGGCTTTTTGTTGGGAAGTGGCTCTTCAAAAGATCAATACTATTGGAGCCTTTCCCCACATGTCTATTACCTTTGCTTAAGAAATGGTGAGACAACGACTCATCTTTTGATTTCTTGTCCTTTTGCTTATTATTTGTGGAATTGGTTCTCTTTTTTGTTTGGTTACAGATGGAACC
>NW_010729275.1:69721-82204 GCF_000365185.1 Nelumbo nucifera | reverse complement strand
ACCCACCGGCTGTGAACATTCTAAACTAACACGAGTCTCATTAAGTGTCCAGTTTAAGGGTATAACACAGAAACAAACCACAGGAACATGAATCAAATATGTACTTTATTCATTTACAATAAACTCATAATGTACATCATTCTGATTGAAGCTAAGGGCATACAAAAACTGTCTAACACCTCCTGCTTATTTTACATAAAGTGGCTTCTCTAGGTCTTTGGACCTGCATTCTCATACTTCTCCAACACAAGATTTTACCCTCACCAAGCAATGGACCCTTGCTCCCTATACAGAAGGTTTCCAAAAAATCCCAAACCCAGTACATCAAAAGAAATGCTGAATGTGCCAAATAAAAATTACATGAAAAGGGATAAAGAAAGAAACATAAACTAGTGTAGCTGGGATAAGGATGCCAAGATGGGTAAGTTGCAAGATAAAGAATTGACAATATAATGAGAACAAATGCACTCAGAAAACTTGTGGTAACCCCAATGAGATCCATTGAGTGATGACTTCTTGATGTCTGATCTTGTGAAAGTGAAATCAATCCCTTAAATGTGAGGAGTGATATGGTGCAAATTAAAGAACTTGAGAAGGAAAGGAGAAATGACCATAGAACAGGTTAGTAAGAAAAGATTTTATGACTTAGACTTCCAAGTGAGCTATGCCCACATATTAGAATGGCATGGTAGAATTCATTTAGGTGATATCTTGGATAAAAACGAAATGCTTGTATGTTGTTGATGATGATCCTTACATTTGAATAAATGTTGTCTGGTTGAATTCACACCCATATTGTTTGCACAAAGCAATTGCTTTTTCTCTGATAAAATTTACCCCTAGTCTAGTTCTTTATTTTTTGTTCAAGGTTAATTTTTAATTGGATGCTTGCTACAAGTTAGACCTGTTCATGGGTCAGGTCGGACTCGAGCCGAGCTTTCACCTGTTGTGAACATAAAACACTCAGGCCCGAGCCCAACCCAACCCATCGGGCCTAGATCTTAGGCCTGAGCCTGGCCCTCATAAAAGCCTGAGGCCTAGGGGTGAGCAAAAAAAAAACAGAAAAAATGACCGAAACCAAACCAAATCTTATATATTATAAATTAATAAATATGCATTATATATAAATATATATTTATAATTTTTTATTATATATTTATATGTATTTTATAATATATATTGTAAAAATTAAAAAATCGAAAAAACGACGAGTCGAATCGACAGTTAACCGAACCGGTCAACCAGTTAACTGATTGGCTTTGGTTCGGTTTCGGTTACCAGTTTTCCAAAAGTTGGTAGTACCGGTTTGGTTACAAAAAAAAGGCCCACGGTTTGGTTAACCGAACTGTGAGCACCCCTACCGAGGCTTGAGCCCAAGGCCGAAGCCCGAAACACCTGTGTAATCCCAACTCTAAATAGGATTGTTTTGCTGCCGACCACTATTGGGGATGGGGATGCCGCCTCTGACTCTGTTAATGTATATCAGGTTCAAAGAATGGGAGATGGGGCGTCGCCTTACCGAAGAGATGAGTCCGCTGCTTCGCCAGTTGTTGGTCACCGCTAATGCGCTTAGGCCATGTTTGGTTCACTACTTTGGGCCTCATTCTTTTAATTCTTGCTCATTATGGGCAAGAATGGGCAAGAATGAATAACATTAGGGTGTTTGGTTATAAAATTCTTGCCATGGGTCACATTCTTTTTAGAATGAAAAATCATCCCCATAGTACAAAAATTGAGTAGCCTACAGCATGAAAAATAATCATGCCCCATCTTGCTCATTTTCATTCTTTGAGGAAACTTTGCCTACAAAACTCTGCCAAACCTTGTCCAATTTGAAATCGATCAAAACTGAAAACACTTCTATGAAAGTACTTTTATGAAAGCATTTTTATAAAAGCACATTTACAAAAGCACTTTTACATGAAAGCACTTCTATGAAAGCACTTTTACAAAAGTACTTTTGCGAAAGCACATAAAAGTACTTTTGTGAAAGCACATAAAAGCACTTTTAAGAAAGTACTTTTACTAAAGCACTTTTATGAAAGTACTTTTATTAAAGCACTTTTACGAAAGTACTTTCATAAAAGCACTTTTACGGAAGTACCTTTATAAAAGCACTTTTACGAAAGTACTTTTATAAAAGTACTTTCACAAAAGCACTTTTATGAAAGTACTTTTATCAAAGCACATTTAGCAAAGTACTTTTATCAAAGCACATTTAGCAAAGTACTTTTGTCAAAGCACATTTAGCAAAGTACTTTTATCAAAGCACTTTTAGCAAAGTACTTTTATGAAAGCACTTTTACAAAAGTATTTTTATTCATTCAGTTTGGATTGGATTGGACCCAATCCAATCCGTTTGCATTTTAATTGGATTAGATTGGATTGCAGTAGGTGTTGTAGTTTTTTTATATGTTTTCTAGATTTCTCATGTTATTTTGGTGTTTGATTCAATTTGGATTGGATTGGACCCAATTCGGTCCATTTGCATTTTATTTGGATTGGATTGGACTTGGTTTGTATGGATTTGGTCCACTCCATTTGTAAATGGACCAATATTGGATTGGACCAGATTTGGACCAAATCCAATCCAATTGGCAGCCCTATTTAGTAGTGGACTACTGTGGAAACTCACCTTGACAGACATTGAATGTCGGCCATCCACCGATAACCATCTATGCCAACAGTTTTGAAGACATAGGCTAGCGGTTTATGAATACCGCCACAGTTAGTTTTTTTTTTTTTTTTTTTTTTTAAGAATGAAAATGAGCAACATAGGACACTTGTTAGTTTGAAAATAATTCATTTTTAGGAAAACATTGTTTGGTTCATAGCAATATTTTCTCATTCAGCCTATTTTTACCCATTCTTGTCCATTTTTAGAATTTCATCTTGGGTAAGAATGAGAATTGAACCAAACATGGCCTTAGTCACTCACTGGTACCTACCGCCGGTTGTGATGTGGAAGGGTTGAGGAGGGAGAGTCTATCGAATGAAACAGGTTGGGGGAGAGTATTGAATGAAAATTAGGGTTAGAATTTAGAAAATATGTATATTATTATATTTTTAATAATATATATATATATATAATATTGTCGGGCCAGGCTTTCATGTAAAATCCCGAGCCCGGCCTGAAACTAAGTTGGGCTTTAGGTCATTGGGCCCAAGCCCGGGCCCATGGGCCTAATAATATGTCCAAGCCCATCCGGAGCTGGGCCGGGCCGTCGGGCCACCCAACCCATGAACAGGTCTACTACAAGTTACTGTTTCCATTTATTCTGGTGCATCTTTGGTTTCATTTTGTGCATATTTTTTTCATATTGCCTTAAATATATTATATTTGGACATTTTCTGTTAACACATGACTGCTGTTTTAATTATGATCCATTAATAAGATAAGCAATTGTTTCCAGCATTCATTTAACTTAATGTCCATGATAATATATGTCCAGTATTTGAGAGGGTGGTGTGTGCATTACTTCATATGTAATGGTAAAATCCCGTGTCTGACAAGTGTGAGAATATGGGGCCATGGGCACTTAAGGTTAGGACCATATCCAACCCACCCCTCCCAAGACCCCAAAGTGCTGGGACCAACATTAGGTAATGGCCTTCTTTACACGCAATACTTCATATGTAACATGGGATTTGGGAGTGGAATTGGTTAGAGAGAGGGAGTGTGTGTGGATGGGGGGACTGCTTCTTGAGTAAGGATAATAAATGAAAAATGTTGGCAAATTGTGTGTACAGACTCACCAAAAGGGGAAAATTGCTTCACTTAAGATAGTAGCATAGGTTGCATATCTCTTTGTTTATTAGCAATTAAAAAAAAACTGTGTTGAATTTATGCTTTCAATCTTATAGATTTTCAATATTTTTGGGGTGCACTAGTATAATGAAATGGATACCATTAAAAAAATAAAATGCTGGATCTAGAAAGAGATATTTATGCATATATGACTCTGTCCTGGATCTGTGCATGTTTGTCAAAAATATTGAAATTTCCAAAAGATATATGTGTGTGAATATGCAAATGGATTCTGCTGGATATTAGTCACCCATTTTGATGGCTTAACATTACCATAATGAAATTTCCTATAATGCTTATTTAATATTTAATATAATCCATTTGGAACTTAGAGATTCACATGCAGATATGGTCAATAATTGGAGTCTGTCTTTTCAAATCCTAATTAAAATATTATGTACTAGTCATTCTATTTATTTGTAGAATTCAATTTTCCCCATGTCTGTTCCAAATGTTTTAGTGAACTGAACATTATTAAAGGTTGAAGCTTGTCTGTCTAATTAAATGATTCCATCTTCGTGCTTTTAATTTATCTCTGTGGTAGCAGTTTTTATTAGCTTTACATGGCATCAAGAATGTTGAAATTCATTAGACACATTGGATAAATGGATAAGCATATTGTAAGATACTGCATTGTCTGTATGTTGACTTGGAGAACTTAAAATATGACATGCTAAGCATTTGTTAATGTCGAAATGCCTTCTTTCTCAACTTGCTGGGACTTCTGATATTCTCAACATACACCTGACTCTGACTTGATGTCTTGATGATGTTTCGCTTTTCCTTCTAAATTTTATAGTATACTGATTCACAGGTGAATCAACTCAACAACTAGAGTTCATTGGTTGAAATAAATGAATCCTTTTTTAAGGATAAATTGCTCAAACCTCCCGTGTTTTCTGACAATTGCTTTAACCTCCTACATTTCACGTGTGTGAATCAACTCAACAACTAGAGTTCATTGGTTGAAATAAATGAATCCTTTTTTAAGGATAAATTGCTCAAACCTCCCGTGTTTTCTGACAATTGCTTTAACCTCCTACATTTCACGTGTGGTAAAAACATGCCCTTCAGTTTTCAACGTTAGTAGCATATATATACCCCTTTGGTGTGATGTTAAGATCTTAGCCAAAATCGATGAAACATTTTGATAAGTTGGGATATGCTGTACAGCCTTCTAAACTTTGATATAAAAAACATACACAGCATCTCTGATGAAATATTTGTAGGGACAACCCATGGGAGTGAAGAGTTTGTAAGCGTAGCTGAGGTTCTTGAGGTGGGGATTATTTGTTCTTAAAATGAGAATGTTTTATCTGCTGCCAAAAAATTGGCAATGTGAGAGCCTGCTTTGTCGAAATACGATGTGAAGAAAGAGTAAAGTGATTTGCGGGGTAACTTTGAAAATTGAAAATGTAACGTACTAAACAAATAATCAAAATTCAAAAGGTATGGATGCTACTTGTAGATACTGAAATCTAGTCGCAGGGCTATTTTTTGTACTTTTTCCTTGGTTGTATAACTATTATTTGTAGTCTCTCTTTTGTACATTAAGGGCAGTTCTGTCCTTTTACCTTTTAATATAAATATATTTTTTAGGGTGTGGACTGAAACAAGGTGTCACACCCACCATTCGGCTGTGTTCTATTCTCTCTCTCTTTCTGACTTTTCGATCCGACTCTGACACTACTGACCCCTGAAAACAGAAGGGAGTTTTTTACCATCCATGAAACACAAGGGAGGTTTAAGCAATTTACCCTTTTGATCCCCATCTTTTTGGGTGTGCGTTTCTTTCGCTAGTTTTTTGCTTGCTTATTTCATCTTCTGGTCATACAAGAAATAACAGTTGGTAGTTGGTTCTTGTTTCTTATTTGGTTGAACTTGCAGCATCGAGAAGGTAGTTGGTCCTGCCCATGATAGGAGATTCATCTGTTCCGTCCAAGTTGAAATTGCCGATGGCATGTTTGTTACATCAGGTGATGAAAAGACAAGAGTAAAGGATGCAGAGAATTCTGCAGCTTCAATGTTGCTCCACGGTTTAGAATATGCCAAACAGGGGGTGGGACAAGTCATCTGAGACCTTCAACCATTTTGCCTGTATGTTTGTGTTTGTCTTGAAATATGAACTGCTAGGTACTTTTGAGGTCTCCCATGATGACTCACCATTGATGCTCTCTGCATTGTAGACATTGATTAGCCTTTTGATGGTAGGACTGTTTTGTGCCTTAGGAGAACTCACCCTTAAAAGCTAACTGTTAGAGGGAGGGAACCCAAGCACATATACCCTACAACAGCATTCCATTCTACCGATGTGGGATACCTCACATTAGCATCCCATACTACCAACATGGGACAAATGGATCGTAACATCCCACTACGCTTTCGCAGTCCCGGCACCCATGCAAGTTGGCTTTGCACTAGTCCACTTAGTCCCGGCCGAGAATTGCAATACCGACGTCACCACCTGTGCCACACGATTGCAACTGGGAGGCATAGTGTAGGCTATGATACCATTTGTTATGTGCCTTAAGAGAACTCACCCCTAAAAGCTAGCTGTTAGAGGGAGGGAACCCAAGTACATGTATACCCCACAACAGCATCTCATTCTACCGATGTGGGATATCTCACATTAGCATCCCATACTACCAACATGGAACAAATGGATTGTAACAAGGAGTTCCAATGGATTGAATTTCGATTACAATTCAACCCAAAGTATGATAGAATCCAATCCATTCCCAGTTTTGTATTGGAAAATCAAATCCTGTTTGTTTTAGTATTGGATTCAATTTAGTATCAAGCTAACATCATTATTATTATTATTGTTAGGTAATGATCCTTAGAGTAGAAAGAAATTCATGGTGGGACCTACCAAATTGAGATCAGCATGGTAGGTAATTATCAGTAGAGTAATTAAGTTTTATACATGACAATTGTATTTGTTATTTTATTAGATAAAGAAAAAACCATACATCAGCTACCAAAACCTTCTCTTTGTTGTATTTGATGGTTATGGGTTATCAAATTCAATCCAACAGTGCGTGTTCTTTTAAATCAAATCATGGTGTCCAAATTCGACCTAATTGAATTTGATCTATTGACAGTCCTACGAATTAGTTCCTTTGCTCAGTTTGGAAAGAGTATAAATATAAATATATACAATACAAATACATACAAAATAATACAACATACAAGACTTTGCTCTCTACATATTTGTATTTGTACTCCTTCCAAACCGAGCCTTAAATAAAATTAAGAAAAAAAAAGCTAACTTAATCTTCCAAGGTTTATTACGTGAATAGCAATGTCAAATAGAAAATGCATTCACATGCTACAGTTGCCATGTAAACGGGTTATTAGGGATGCAAATAGATCATATCAAATTCGAATCAGGGTATATTTGAATATGGTCTGACACTGTTAAATGTAGATCCAATCTGATCTGAAGATCTAATTGAATCTGATAAGCATGGATCTGGATTTGAAATTGATGAGGAAGTTGGATTTATGGATCTGATTCGATTCAATTTGATTTAAAAATAATATAAATTATTAAAAGAAAAATAAAATATAACAATTTAAATAAAGAAAAACAAATAAATAATATAACAAATTTACAAAAATGTATTATAAATAATAATATTTCTATAATTCTATTATTTATCTGATCCAAAGATTTGAGAATCTAGGATCGGACTTTGGTCCATTTTCATCCCTATGGGTTATTAACTAGTTGTTAGGATCAGACTAGTGCTGTCTAAATGAGCTTATTGTCAAATGAACAATCTGTCTAAATGAGCTTATTGTCAAATAAGCAAATCCTTCGCAAACTGTACCTTGCCAATACGAGAGCTTTGCTAATAAAGTCCAATTCTTTAACAAAATGTAAGAGGAAAAAAAAAACAAAAAAAAAGCACACCAAGGAAAAAAAAAGGAAAAGAGAAAACGTTCAAATCTGCTTGGAAGTTATTAATACACAGTGCCAACAACATTCCATTTGCAGCCATACATTGAGAATATCTTCCCGAGAATAACAAAGGAGATGTTACTAACATGCAACTGCAGTCATTTGTTGGGACAGTGTTGAGAACATTTTGTTGGTAGTAGATCTTTATCCAAATCTACTATGATAATGCAGAACCACCACGAAACTGGGACCTACCGGCTACCGTGTCTACAATATGTAGATGCAAATCATGTTGAAATGTGTTGGAGCAGTTTTTTATTGTGAGCAAATATGACCTTGACAATACATTGAAAATAAAATCCCCATTATTTATTTATTTTTTGATAATAGGATCCTCATTTTTGTTTGCAATACTATTATTTGGTTAAAATTGAACTGAAAATTTCAGTTTAGGTTTTTCAGTTCTGTTATTTTGGTATTATGAAATTTCAGTTCAATTAATTCATTTTTTAGATATTTTGGATTTGGTTTTTAGAATTGAAAATTTAATTAATAATCACATGGATTTTCATTCATGGGGAGTTTTTGATTGATAAAAAGCCTATCCGATATCATGCCTTTCTCATCATAGATTTTTCTTATATTCAATATATGCAATGAAACTCAATATTAATAAAAAATTATTCAATTTCAAATTTCAATCAATTATTTCGATTTATTCCACTCAATTTTTAATGAAACTAATAAACGTGCATGTGTTTTGCACGTGGCAATTCTAAATGATGACAATGATATTAATAATATATCCAAAAATTTTTATAAATATGTATTTCAACTTTTTATTTTTTATTATTAATCGGATGCAGGTTGCAAAATCCAAATATTACATAAATACCTCATCCAAATATGTGATAATCAGATCGAGTTGTGAAGTTTCAAATATCATTAACAAGCCTACCTACTTGGCTAGATTCTTCTTTTTGTATGTTTTATCTTTTGAGTGTATCTTTTTTTATTAATTTATCAAAAAATAAATAAAGAATTGAATGAAGTGAAAAGTAGTAGTTCAATTTACAATTTAAACATCATAATTAAATATAGACTAAATTAAAAAATGAGTATTTTAGTCAAAAAAAAGTTCTACAATCTTATTCATATTTTTAATAGTAGTATAAATGTAGAATTATAGATGTGTTCAATTTTTTCAATAATTTTTTTGTATTTCTATGGGTACAAATAATATTGATATGTCACACTTACTTCTTGTTTAATATGATAATTATATGATATTATATATGTGCTTGGATTTTTTTAGAATTTATATATTTTTATTTTTTATTAATTTTTATTATTTATTTATGACATTAAATGTTAACATATTTGTCTCAAAAGTTGAACTATTGATTTTTGCCAAACAGTAAATTGATTTTATTTTTTTGGTTAGTTCTAAATTATGTATTTTATTTTCATTATCAATAAAAATAATTCTTGTTTATTACACTTTTTTTTTCATTTTGATTAATAAAAATATCATAAATGTATATTATTTTTTCTACATTTTTGTAATTTTTTATTTTTATTCATATTTTATAAATTTTATCACCTAACTATGACTTTATAAGCTGATCAATTTGATTTGGATGATGGAATTGCTTAGCCACCACTGAAATAAAAATGATTTTGCTTTTGAGCCAATTTTAAAATATATGAGTTTATATTATTAAAAATATTGACATAAATCTAATTAATAACATCTATTAGTAGAAAATAACTTAAATATAATATTTAATAAGAGAAAATGAGAGTTAATACCTGATGTGGCATAATCTGGCTACTCCCTGGTGGATATGACTTGGCTTCCAGCGATGATATGGGTTCCTGAAAGAGATGAGTCAGAGGTCCCGGGGTGGCTCACCCGGCGTGGACACTCCGATGTCTAAGTTAGTATACAGTGACCGTAGAGAGCTTGAAGATGATAACATCGATTAGTAGAAAATAACTTAAATATAATATTTAATAAGAGAAAATGAGAGTTAATACCTGATGTGGCGTAATCCGGCTACTCCCTGGTGGATATGACTTGGCTTCCAGCAACGATAAGAATGGGTTCCTGAAAGAGATGAGTTAGAGGTCCCGGTGTGGCTCACCCGGCGTGGACACTCCGATGTCTAAGTTAGAATACAGTGACTGTAGAGAGCTTGAAGATGATAATAGTGAGAGAGCTTAGAGAGTGAAGATTACACACACAACAATGATAATCGAACGTACCTTCGCCCCTGGTGAGAGTGGGGTCTTTATACACAAGCTCAGGTGGGTAGGTGGAACGGTCACTGAACCCCTGTTACGATGGGACCTGTCGCGTGTTAGGTGGTTGAAACGCCGCCAAACGGTAACACTGTCATTTCCCATCAAAACGGGGAGTTGGTGAACTAATGTTACCGTTATAAGTACGGTCCTGTGGGGTTCAGGGATGGGGGTGTAATCCTCGAGGTTGCCATGCAGAGATCTGTACGGTAGGCGAGCTACCTGTAGGATATCAGGCTGCTTGGTAGCGAGCTTCTCGAGCTCATGCTTTGGTTTGCCCTTGTCATAAACGCCAAAGTGCCCTCGGGCCGAGGTGATCTCAGTGTAATCTTGTGCTGAGGTGTGCTCGTCCTGAAGTGACTTCAGTTCGGGGTATTGGCGTACCCGAGCTCGCTTTGTACTGAGCTGACTTATGCTGAGTTGTCACTTGTGTCGAGTCACGTCCACGTGCCGATCTGGTTACGTCGAGTTGTCCCTCACGCAGAGTCAAGTCCATGTGTCTCCTTACCAGGAGGTCGGGCCAGATCCTCCATCAATTGCCCCCCACTCCTCAAGCTAGGGGTCTTGACCTGGTTTGAGGAGTTCACGGTGTGCCAAGTGGATTTGGCTCGAAGTCTAGCTGATGTCGGATGGATCACGTGCAATTTACGCGTGGACGTCAAGTGATCTATAGGCTTCGCGGACGCCAAAAAATGCGCTAAATCTAAATTGTTTTTGATCTCGAGGGACGTGCAGCCGGTTTTCTCAGGAGCCGTCAAATCGCTTGAATCTTGACCGTTGCTTCTCTGGCACAATGGCTATAAATAGGAAGACCCGGGACTCATTTTCTTCGCCACAAGCTTGCTAGTCTTCGATCTTAAGTCGCGCTTGGCTTCTTTAGCTCGGGTTCTCTAGTTTGCCATCCTCTCCTAGTTCGGTCATTTCTCTTTGGTGAGTCTCCCTTTGCTTTTCCTTTCAGTTTTGTTCAGTTCCATTTAATTCCATGTCTTCCTTCAGTTTCGATAGCCTTCTTGATGAGGCCGAGGAGGGTACCTCGGCCCAGGTTGGTAGTCGGAACGAGGCTACCTCGGGCTTAGAGGCTATTCGCGGCCCTCCTGAGGTTCAGGCACCTCGGGAGGCGCGAGAGACCTCGGGTAGTCTGGCATCCACTTCTGACCAAGGTCGGGTGTCGGACCACTTTGGCCCTTCGACAATGACTTTGGACTGGCTTCAGGCCTTAGTTCGCCGGTACAACCTCCCGAGGGAGTTCTCCTACAGCCTTCCTTCCGGTAACTTCCCCTGGGAACATGATCATAGTGAGATCGTGATTTTTGAGGAGCAGCTCGTGGCTGGTCTTCGCCTTCCTTTGCATCCTTTGATCATTGAGGTCCTTAAGTCTTTCGACATTACCATAGATCAGTTACACCTGAACTCTATTCGTAACGTGGTAGGGACCATTTCACTTTTTTATGAGTAATGTCTTCCCCTTGACCTCGATACCTTTTCCACCATTTTGTCCATCAAGAGAAACTCTTCTTGCGTTCTCCCCGAGCATAGGAGAACTTATTACTTGTCTCCCCATCTAGGCTACAAGTTATTGCACAAGCTCCCCAATAAGATCCCGACCTGGAAGCGGGATTACTTCGTGATCCATAACCCCGAGGGATGGCCTTTCCCAACCCATTGGAGGCCGGCAATTCAGGTTTCTGGTGTTAGACTAGGCCTGAGAACAAGGGAGACGCTCAAGTCTTGGGTGGAGCTCGGCTTCCTTTGCTCGGGCTATCTTGTCGAAGACAAGCTTGTGCAGGTCGGCTTGAGTCCTGATAGGTCGCCTTGGGCTTTTATCTTCTTAAGATCCTGATTAGTTCGTGGCTAATCTTTTTTTTTTTTTTGCAACTATCATGCTGGTCAACGCCGAAAGCCTTCTGAGGAGCTCCCAGAAGGGGAAGAAGAAGGCCGCGAAGAGACTGCGCTGGAGGCCAGTTATTCACCCGAAGTCTCAATCGTGGAGCCGGTTTCCTATGCACTTCCTCAGGAGGAGGCCCAGCCTACCGTTCCTAAGGCTACTTCAGCTGAGGTCCAGTGTGAGGGGGTTCGCCCTCAAGAGCCAGGGAGTTCGTCCGTACCCATGGATGGACCAGAGGGCTATCTTCCACTTGTGAAAGATAGCATCATGGATCATGTGAAGGCCATGCATAAGAGTCAGGGCGCCATCTTCCAAGATGAAGTCTCGAAGTGGGTCGAGCTGTCTCCGGGCACTCTCTTGGGATTAGTTGCCAGCCACTGTATGGTGGTGAGCTTTCTGCCTCTCTTCCTTTTTTTTTTGACTGATCTCGGCTTTCATGTTGGTAGGCTAACTCTACTGGTCACGCGTTGGCTTGCCAAGCGGCGATTCGTATGAAGGAAGCCATCGATGCTAGGACGAAGATGCAGAAGCTCCACCGGGACCTGGATTTGGCTCGGGGCGAGGTGCTCAGGGCTAAGA
>NW_010729275.1:30124-63158 GCF_000365185.1 Nelumbo nucifera | reverse complement strand
GCTTAGGGAGGGACCCGTAGTCTGCTCTTGAATTTCACCCATGCCAAAATGGCAACTGGGGTCTTCTTGTGGCCCTTAGGCTTAGGGAGGGACCCGTAGTCCGCTCTTGAATTTTACCCATGCCGAAGTGGCAATTGGGGTCTTGTTGTGGCCCTTAGGCTTAGGGAGGGACCCGTAGTCCGCTCCTGAATTTAGTTGCTCCTTGGAGACCTGTAAGGAATTAAATGTTAGAGGACCCAGGGTACTAACCCGGTGGGGTCGCTCCGATGGCTAAGTTAGTACTCTCATAGTAGATCGCAGGCTTAGAAATCACAATCTGAGAGTTAGAGCGTGCTTACTTGTTTTTGAGGCTGGTGCCTCTTCAATTCGTAATTAGAGGTAGTATCGCTTTAGGTTGCTGATGTTCCATGCCCGTGGCACTTGCTTTTCTTCTAGGGTTTCGAGTTCGTACGTACCTTCCCCTAGTATCCGCTTTACTCGGTAGGGACCTTCCCAGTTTGGTCCGAGCTTACCTACACCGGGCTCGGGTACCATAACTTTCCGGAGGACTAGGTCTCCAACGTGGAAGTGTCGCTTCCTGACTCAGGCATTATAATACTGGGCTACTTTTTGTTGGTAGGCTGCGGTCCGAATGTATGCGAGATCTTGTACTTCTTCTACTAGGTCGAGGTTGGTGCGGAGCTCGTCATCGTTTCCTTCGTCATAGGCTTCCAGGCGTAGTGTTGGTACCTCGATTTCGGCTGGGATCACTGCTTCCATGCCATAGGTGAGGTTGAAGGGGGTTTCTCCTATGGCGGTCTTGACGGTAGTTCGGTAAGCCCATATTACGCTGGGCAACTCTTCTACCCATAGCCCCTTAGCTTGGGATAAGCGAGCTTTCAGTCCACAGAGTATGGCTCTGTTCGTGACTTCTGTCTGCCCGTTCGCTTGGGGGTGTGCTACCGAAGTGAAGTTATGTTGTATCCCCATCTCGGCACACCAGTTCTGGAACTTGATATCTTCGAACTACTTACCATTGTCGAAAATGATCACTCGGGGCAGTCCGAAGCGGCACACTATGTTATTCCAAAAAAAAGTTATGCACGGTTCGAGCTGTGATTGTTGCTAAGGGTTATGCTTCTACCCATTTGGTGAAATAATCCACCGCGACGATTAAGAATTTTCTCTGTCCTGTCACTGGTGGGATTGGTCCAAGGAGGTCAATCCCCCACTGTGCGAAAGACCACGGGCTGGTGAGGTACTTCAAATCAGCAGTAGGCTGGTGATGGATGTTTATTTTCTTTTTTGGATAGGCCCAGTTATATCACATTCGTGAGTTTCAAACATAACTTAAAGTGTACTATAAGTTTTCATTTAAACCTTTAGTTGGGTCACTACGTCTCTGTGAAAGTGCTCTGCTTGCAACAACGCCCCCCCAAGCCTGCAATGACAACCACCACAAAGAACATAATGATTCTATTCTTCACAAAGCTTAACCCTTGTACACATCAAGAATGAGAAAAGAATAACATATACCTATAGGTATGACTGCTGCATCAGAGCCACCACAAAGTATCATGTCCTGCATGCTAATAGCAAATAATAAAATTATTCAAGTTTTATAAGGTAAACTCTTTCTAGATGCAACTGAAAATATAATTTTATTAATAATAAGAATAATGCTGAATCTGTATAGTGATCCCCCTGCTCCTGGCTTACCCCAACAAAAATACTTCCAAGACACCCGCCCTAGCTAATGAGTCATCCATACTATTTGTTGATCTAGGAACCCAAATGAATGAGCAGTTCAGGTTAGATCCCAAAGATCTAGCATGTCTAATCAGAAAAATGCAGTATCCATGGCACATCATCCCCAATTTTCAACCAGTTAACGACGACTTAACATTCTCCCTCAACTTGCATTCCTATATAGACAGCAGTCAAATTTTAGCCCTTATAGAGTTGCTAAAATTTCTCTCTTAAAGAATTTCTAACCCCGATGGTCTTGAAAAGCTCAAAACAATGTTTCCCCTCTCATCTCTAATTATACCCTCAATAACTAACATCAGTTGCCCAAACTGTAACCATCAGAATTTTACTATCATATTTACTTTAAATGAACACAAGAAAATGAAAAAATAAAGAGGCATTTCCAGCATAAGACCTCCAGTGAATAAAGTCTGTGAAATGAAATGGGCCACTTATAGCTTCACCTCTGGTAATATGGTTTGTAGCATTAAGTATACAAAAGTTGCTTGATGCACAAGCAGTTGAGATTGAATAATTTGGACACATCAATCCCTACAGTAATGTAATTAAAGAAACAATTAAAAGGTCGGATTCAAAATTTAGTAACCCCTCAATATTTCTATAGTATCAACTTCAAGAATTGTAAAGAGAGGCTACTTAGTGGTGGCATGTTTGCAAATAATGGGCATTTTAGCAACAATTGAAAAGAGAGGTTACTGAGTGATTCCATTTATCGCACACTCAGGCCTTGACTGTACAACATTTCCTTTTAGTATAGATAGTAACTTTTCGTTTTTAACTCATAAAATGATGAAAAAAAAAATTAGGATAAGATTATATTAAATGGTTTATTGGTTAGTGGTTAGTTACAATGAAATTGAGGTTACCCCAAAGAAAACTGAGTGCTACTCTCAGTCAGAGTTGATATAGTGCCAAAATCACCCAAATGGTGTTAAATTCGAGGCAACTGTAAATTTGATAATAGATTATGAGAAGAACAGTCCAACATTTATACTGTTTTAGAGCAAAACTAAACCTATAGAATTCAGTGGGGTTACTTTCCTTGCTGACAGAATAGGTAGGTCCTCCACACTTGGTATTCTTGATGGATTTACAAGCCATAAAAAGAAGAAAAGTGCTTACTACTTTGAATTTTTCTGATTTGAGATTTCATTCAAATTATTCAATTCTATTTACTATCCTGTAGAAAAGCATCCTCTCTCTCTATCTCTCTCTATCTCATTTCAGAAATATCCCCTTTCATTGTTTCTAAACACTAATAACACTAAAAAAGAAAGCAAGGAAATAAAAACATGCAACTCTTAACCACTTAACGGTCCCATGAAAATGTTACTACAAGAAAAAAAAAAAAAACAGGGGCAAAGCAAAGTTTTAACCCCATAATTGCAACTGCCATGACAACCACACCAACGCCAATAGCAAGTATCTTGACTTGGTTTTTTGTATCTCCCAACATCAACCGGTTCTCTGTTAGAGTTTGCAGAGCTGTTCTCGTCTTTTGAAACTGTTGCTGTTGCTACTCTTGTTCCTGCAATTACCAAACAAATATGTGAGCCAATTATGCATATCAAGATTAAAACCAAAACAAAGCCAATGTGAACCACTCCCCGACCACTAATAGATGTCTTCTGACCTTATCATTGTTGTTCTGCAATTTCTTTTTATGAGACTTCCTCAGCTTTCCTAGACCCGTGCTACTGAATCCCTTCTATGCAGTTAATAACTTGGCATTGTTCTCCTTCTCTTCTGCAATGACAGTTAATAACTTGGCATTTTTCAGTCCACTACCCGACTCCAGTTTCTTGGTGCTGTTGTTATTTGTCAATGTTCTCCTTGTCATCCTTCAAAATCTTGATTGCCTTTCGAATTGGTGTTTGCTTCTTGTTCGATGACTTCCTCAATGTCATTTGAATCTGAAGTGGTAAATGATGCCTGGAATCTGATCCAGGTGCTCCAAGGCTTAAGCCTGCTAGAACATTGGCGAGAGTTTGATCAGTAGCTGAAATCTCAAGGGACGTTGGAGCCTCAACCAAACATGGGATGCATTCCTTGGTTGCTGAAATTTCACCAATAATAGCAGTAGACTCCTCAGCCACTGTATCCGAAGCTGGCCAATACTTCTCTTTCTCTGCCTCCGGACTACACATTCAAGGAATACAAATAGGGTCTCATGTCACGAGTAGAGAAGAAAGAGGTAGTGAAGCCAGGAACGCATAATAAAAGAAACCAAGCTGAAGAAGAAATGCTTGCTTAATGAGTACAGTACTAAATGACAACAAACATTCTATAGACAGACATCTAGTGCGGTCAATGCAGGAAACAGCCCGGGAAATAAAACCCGGTTGTCATAGCAAATGACCAATGAAAAAGAGTGGTTGGTTTAGAACCAGATGAAGGAAAGAAATATGAGTAAATTTGAAATAGGTACCCCGAGAATCCACAGAGGTATCGTCAGAGGAGCGATCCAAATCGGCCAGGCTCCCTGAAAATTAAGCAACATTACATTCCGATGGCAAGCAGCATACTTGCCGATACGTTCGAAAGAAAAGAAATTAAGCAACATACCTCTGTCTTCCTAGACTTCATCTTTTACACCACTGAAGCAGCATACATCTGTCTTCCTGGACTTCATCTTTTACATTACTGATCGATTTGGGCGGTTCATTGAGCGAAAGACAGTTTAAAAAATAACAGATGATTCTTCGCATGCCTTGTTTTCCTTCTTCTTCAAACCTTCAGTCTCTTCCTCAGATAGACAACTCGGCAATCTTAATATTGCAGGGTACTCAGATGTTCCAGGGAACACGTTCACTTTGCGGGAGACAAACCGTTGGTGGACAGTTGCAATCGGAGTGGGAATTCAATTGCATGAAACAGTTTGTGGAGATAAAATTGCTGGATCGTGGCTCGTGGGAGATACAACCGTTTTTTTCCTATTTCTATTACACTATTACAGTGAGAGTAAATGAAAATGTGAGAATGACATATTTACCATTTATGCTTTTCCTATTCAAAGTTTAGAATGAGGGTATTCTCTGTCCAATGAAAATTCCAAAAGCCAGTATACGCTGTTCGCACTTTAATATATTATAGATAGTATAATAGATAAATGGGAATGCTCTCACTATCCGTCTGAATCCCCATGCCATTGGGTGAGTCAAGTAACTTTATTAGGCATTCACCTCTACACCAGTCGACGATATCCCAAAATTTCCTCCAATCTGGGTCCCATCTACAGATTTATTTATGCGTGGATTGTGGAGTGTGGATGCATTATGGCAATTGGCTTTTCTTCAACCTAATGGGTTTAAGCGAGACGGGATCAACTCTTCACATAGGGCGCATTACACCGATCTTATACATCCCACCATATTTATACAATATTATTCATTCATGGGAGATGTTATCAATGCATAATGAGATGAACATGTAAAGTCGGTGTGAGGCGCCCTATGTGAGGAGCAGATCCCAATTCGCTTTATGCGCATTAATTGGTTGGGCTCGGCCCTGATCCTGAACTAATTATCGCTGAAGTGGATATATATATAATATCCAAACAATCACGTAATTTGGTTTCTCAAAATTTCCCACCATTACCAGGACGCTTTTACGGCAGTGAAGTCGACTGCCAAGAAGGGCCGTCGGTGATCGCTATACATTGGCTTTCGCAGTCTTTAGATCTGTGGCACTACTCTCAATACGCCATTGAAACTGAAATTTCCGGTCAATATCCTCTTCGCTTACCAGATTACAGAGAGAGAGAGAATGGCTGTGAATCGGACTGGTTTATGTAGCCCCGGCGTGTTGAAGGTGGCTTTAGCTGTGATGGCTATGTGCTTGGCCGGATACATAGTGGGTCCGCCACTGTACTGGCACGTCACCGAAGGTTTGGCTGCAGTTCGCCACGCCTCTTCTTCTTCTTCCGCTTCTTGCCCTCCTTGCAATTGTGATTGCAATTCTCAGCCCCTTCTCTCCTTGCCCGAAGGTGATCTTCCCTAACCCAGTAGATCTGTTTATAATAGTTCTTATTTGTTTAATCTCTAAAACCATTTAGGTTCCTTCCATAATTTTTTTTTAATTCGATGTCTAATCGAGTATAAGTCAGTCTTTTCCAATCTAAAATCGAGAGCCGATGGTATTAGTAAATTTCGATTTGGTAATAATTTATTTTAATTCGTACCCCATAGTCTGCGAGAAGCCTCATTGCTATAATCGAGAGCCTTGACCTCAATATCGTTGTTGTAAACTGAAACTTATTTTGGAACCATTTTGAGGGCAACTATGCATTTACCATTTTGATTTGCACGGCCCCTTATTTATGAAAATAGTAGAGCTAAGCTATTCTTTCAGATGACGGGTTTTCTTCATATGTAGTTATTCCGGCTAGTTATTTTCTGAGGCATGGGAGCGCATGCTCGTGCTAAAGATTTATGACTCTGGATTTTGTTTTCTTACTTTTTTATAACATCTCTTTTTTGTCCAAACATGAACAAAACAATTACATGTCATGGATGAAGTAAGTGCTGTTAAACATGGAGTGTGTTAGGTCTTGGTATGGAATCAATTTTGACATATCTCGGAATATAATCTCAAAACATGCACAAAATGCATGGAAATTGTGTTTTCATTTCTTTGCTGATTGATGTAAAAATTATATATTCTTAATGTACTTGGTTAACATCATCAAAGATATTATTTTGTACGTTGGGCTTCTTTATATAAACCACCAATGCAAAGCCTATCCAAGGCTTCCTTTTTGTATTTTTGAGAATTGCATTTCTCCACTTATTGTTTTTTTTTTTGTATTTTAATTGCTTCTCACTTGGTCAGCATGTGCTCATTTTATTTTATGTTTTGTGTTTGTACTTTCCATGCAGGGTTAAGCAACTTCTCCTTTACAGGTTAGTGTTCCTTGTACAAACCTGGGGAGGTAAAATGGATTGATTTGATATACGAAACCAGATTTTCTATTAGTTCTTGGCTGATATTTATTAATCTCATATGCACCATTGCAAATGCAAGTAATGTCAGATATATTATCAGCATTATCATGTAGTTAGTTTTTCTTTTTTTAGTTATTGTGTATTTAATTTGGAACTTTCACAATTATAAGCATTAGGTAATAAGATACATGTCCGCCATTATGTACATTTTCTTTTAAAGTGGAAAGCCTTTTCCCCTTCTATTTGGGGGTTAAATTTGCTTAACATTGAGGTTTCTAAATTATTATGTATAAACTAGAGCCAATGTGGTCACTTTCAGCCTTGTTTGGATTATATGTTATGCATTTAGGCATCACCCATTCCTTTCAGCCTCTAAGCATAGCTTGCATGTATGATCATTGAAGGTCATACTTCATCCAGTCAACCTGTCAACAGTGAGGTATTCAGAAAAAAACAGTTGCCTTTATGATTTATGAATGGAATTTTGGAGAGGACTGATGGTACACAAAATTTGGTAATAATGGAAGTTCCCATGGTGCAGTGTAGCTACCTAGAAAAGAGTGAGTGACCTGTAAACATGCCTGAAGGATAAAGGATGATCCATCCAGCTTCTAGCATCAAGCTGGTTCACATCTAGGGGATGGTTTTGATATCCCTTATTTTTGATGCCCCAGTTGTTAAAGTCTTGGAGGAACCTTAAGTTCAATACAATCCCTTGATTAGGACTTAGGATCTCTTGTAAGACTCATGACTACGGCATCTTTGTTGTCTGTAGCCAAATGAGGATGGAAAACCACCATGCAAGGACCTATTAGACAATTTTGCTGATAAATCATATAATTATTCTCATCATCCCTTTAACTCATATCACCATATCCCTCCAACTTAACCCTACATTGAATTTCCACCAGAGATAGGAATTTTGACAGAGAATTGCTTCATCTAGTCTCGTGAGACATGGGGAGATTGTATTGGAATGCAGAAGGAAGGCATACTAGCTAAGAATCTTCAGTTTACCTCTTTATCTCTGGATTACTAAGGTGGTGGAGAAGACTGGGGATCACTATGGAGGCTATCTAGAGACTGACAACTCAGATTCAGCTAAAGAAACATCTTAATGGATCAAAATTAGAGCAAAATGCAAGGCTATCCCCCAACTTCGATAAAGGTGTTAGACAGGGACACGATGGTAGAAGTAACCATATGGCCTAAGATACTCCCAGAGCGAAGGGCAAAACCAACTAGTTGCATTGACTCCATGCCTGTATTGCAGGAGTGGATTTGAAAGTCACTGGCAGGCTTAGACATCTCAGTGGATGTGGGGAGAAGATTAAAGGGAAAGGAAGTGCTTAGAGAGGAAAAGTTGGGATGGGTGGTCAAGGTCGGGAAAGGTGGTAGAGACATGGTGAAGCAGGTGGTGGAGGTGAATGAAGGGACCCACTAGGCCAAGCTCAGGGGTGATGTTGTGGGTTCTAAGAGCTTTGACTCTGTAAAAGAAAGGATGACCATCGAACCGGCCTGTGGAGAGGACACTTAACTGATGCTTGGAAATACTTGGTGAAATGGGGATAGGGAATTGGAGCCGATCTGAACACGTGGCAAGAAGGGAGCTTAACCCTAGACTAGATCTTGCCCCTGGCCTTAACCCTATTTGTGCATCAGATATGGGATGGGCATAAGAAATTGGGGACGTGTGCTCATGAGACCGAACCACTCTTTGTTGAGGGGGAACACCTTGTTCTAATGACCAAGTTGGGGTCAACCCAAGAGCTCGGTGGTCCAACCAGCTCAGGTCTCAGTCCAATCCACAACCAGCCCAACCCACAACCTCGTAACTCTATTAATCAAAAAGAGGGTCTTTCATCCCGATTTCAACCTTCGCCTCCCCTAGTTGAAGAAGCTATGACAAATGCCAGCCTTTTGATGACTGAACAAATTGCTTGAGGTTTTCAAAGGGAGCTACCATTGAGAGCCACCATTATGGAAAAGAATGCTACTCAGGGCACCCAACAATTAGAGGCTTCCTCTTTGATAGATGGAGAACTGATGGGTCCCAATGAGTAATAAAGCAGATTTGGCCTTAGTACTTCATGGAGATGATACGAAGGATTTGGAAGACAACATTGAAATGATAGAGGTGAGTCCCCTTGTCATTAGTTTCAGCCAACTGGCTCATGGTGGGAGAGGCTTCAAATAGTTCACAGAAAGGAAGATCAAAGAATGGATAGGAGAACTTGGCTCTAACAGGAGGTGGATCTATTGCTGAGCCTTCTTCTTGGGTTTTTTCTAAGTTCATGGAATTTGGTGTGTTTCTGGGGTTGTCAATCAGGGGTATGGAGGAAGAAACTTTAGCCTTCCTAATGGATGTGGAAAGAATGTTGGAACAAAAAGGCAGGAAGGGCAGGAAAACACAAAGAGAACTTTTTAGGCTTGTGTGGGGGTTAAATGATATCGCAAGAGCAGTGGCAAGAGTTGGAAAGGAGGGTAGGAGGGGGGAGGACCGCCCCTTAAAGAAGTCGATCTCTTCTCCCTTAGACAAAATCCGGGAGTCAGCCATGAAGATAGTCTCTTGGAATATACGGGGCCTGAATTCTGGTCGCAGAAGAATGGTGGCAAGCTCTTATGTGAAACCTTGGGAGGCAGCTATTCTTTGTTTGCAAGAAACTAAGATGGAACTTGTGGAAGACCACATTATCAGAAGTATTTGGTGCGACTGTAGCTGTGACTGGGTATCTCTACCGAGCTGTAGGGACTTAAGGGAGTTTGGTAGTCATCTGGGATAGATCTGATTGGAGTGAAGGACACAGAAGTGGGGAAATTCTCCATCTCTCTATGGTGCTACTTATTAAAGGATGGCTGGGAGTTCTTTCTCACCTCTATCTATGGCCAAATGATTGATAGATTGAGGGAAAGTTTCTGGGCAGAGCTTGATGGAGTTAGATAAAGAAAGGGGGGGGGGGAGTCCAGAGTGAATAGGGGAATGATTGGTTTTGCTGATTTCATGACTAGATGGGATCATGGGAACTGGTGGATTTGCCTTTAATAGGAGTCGAGTTCGTGTGGACAAATAACCAAAAACAAGCAACTTTAGTAAAACTGGATTGTTTTGTGATCTCTTCAGAGTGGGAGGAAAAGTTTCCAAACCTCTCTCTTGAGGCTCTTCCAAGACCCTTATCGGATCATACACCAATTTGTCTGGACTGTTTAGGAATTCAAGCAAAAGCATCTCCTTTTAGGTTTGAAAACCTATGACTACAAGAAGAAGGCTTTGTGGACCAGTTGACAAAGTGGTGGGGGGGAAACACAAGTGGAAGGTTCGGCTAGCCACATTTTCAGCAAAAAACTGAAAGCTCTAAAAGGAAAAATATAAGTGTAGAAATTTGAAGTCTTCAAGGGGCTGGAGAAGAAAAAAGCAAGTTTTTGGAAGCAATACAAGAAGTAGAAAGGGTAGAGGAGGAAGGTCAGATATCAGAAGAGCAGAAGAGCACAAGACTATTTGCTAAGTTAGAATTTGATATGGTGGCCTTCCAAGAAGAAACTAAATGGAGACAAAGAGACAAATGTCTTTGGCTCAGAGAAGAAACTAAAACATGTGCAGTAGAGTTTTTCTGAAAATCTCTATAAAGTAAATTGGAAAATTAGACATAATATTGATGACCTGGATTTTGAGGGGATTTCAGAGGAGCAGGCAAGGGAGTTGGAAAAGGAGTTTAAAGAAGAGCAAGTGAGAGAAGCAATCATGGAAATGAAAGGGGAAAAGGCTGTGGGACTAGACGGTTTCACCATGGCTTTTTACAAGTGCTGTTAGGATTTCTTGAAGACGGATATAATGATGGTACTAAAGGAATTTCACACTTCTGCAGCTTTGGAAAGGAACTTAAACCCAACTTTTATTTCTCCTATTCCAAAGAAAAAGGAGCAGAAGAGCTTAAGGATTTCAGGCCAATCAGTTTAATAGGGAGTATGTCCAAAATCATAGCCAAAGTGTTATCAAAGAGGCTGAAATTCATTCTGAACTGCATCATTTCTGAGAGTCAGGGTGCTTTTGTGGAAGGAGATTGATGGTGAATGGGGTCCTGATTGCAAATGAACTTTTAGACTAAGGCTGAGAAGTGGTAGGGCTGGACTACTTTACAAAGTGGACTGGGAAAAGGCGTTTGATTATGTGAACTGGAACTTTTTAGATTATATCCTTGGAAGAATGAACCTTGGACCTAAATGGAGAAATTGGATGAAAGTGTGTTAACACATCCCCTTTCCTCTTCATTTGCATTATGGAGGCTCTCAGTAGAATGGTGAAAAGGGCTGCTACAGGTGGTTTTATAGAAGGTTTTGAACAATGTTTAAAAGGTGGAGGCGTGATGTGAGGCATTCCACTACCTAGAGGCGTGATGCGAGGCGTTCCACTACCTAGAGGCATGAGGCGTAGTTTAGAATGTAAGAGGCGTAAGCCTCCTTAAGAGGGGGGGGGGGATGAGGAGGAAGGGGGCGTTAGTTCACCTTTTCTTTCCCACTTTCTTTCCCCTTAAGAGGTGTAGGAACTATCCCAATGGGCAGATGAATTGGGATGTAAGATGGGAAAGTTATTTATCAAAAACAAAAAAGATGGGAAAGTTACCTCTAAAATACTTAGGATGCCTTTGGGTGCAAGGTGCAACTCCAAATCTATTTGGGAGCCAATTATTGAAAGAGTTGAGAAAAAACTCGCCTCCTGGAAAGCAAAATGCATCTCCTATGGAGGTAACATTACTTTGGTGAAAAGTGTGCTGTCCTCCCTTTGTATTTACTCTCAATGTACCTGATATCCTCAGGAATGGCCAATCCTAGAAAAGAAAATGAGGGATTTCCTTCGGAGAGGTTGGGAAGAAGAAAAGATGTTTCATCTAGTTAATTAGAGCAAAGTATGCAGACTGAAAACCCAGGGTGGTTTAGGGGTGAGAAGAGTCAAGGATTTCAATACTTCCCTTCTAGGAAAATGGTTTTGTTGTTTTGGGGAAAATCAAGGGGGTTCGTGGAGAAGAGTGATCCTTGCCAAGTATGGCGACAGAAATCTAGGGTGGCACCCAGGAGCTGCTAGCCAGTCCTATGGATGCTCTGAAAAGGTTTTTGGTGCTTTTGCAAAAGGGGTGAAGTTTTGGAGGATGTTTGATGTGGAGAAAGGCCATTGGCAGAAGCTTTCCCTAATCTCTTTGAGGTGGCAGTGGATAAAGAATCCAAAGTAGCCAACTGTATGTAGCTGCAAGATGGAAGTGTGGTGTGGCTTCCTCATTTCAGAAGAAATTTAAATGACTGGGAAGTGGACGCATTGATGGAAATGTTGCATCTGCTATACAACACAAGTAGAAATTGGGAGGGCTGACTATAGAGTTTGGAAATGGGACAAGGCAGGAAAGTTCACAGTCAAATCTTTTCACAATGCTTTAACCTTCAGAGAAGAGCAGTTAGTTCCTGCGAACATCATTTGGTGCAAGAATTTTCCCTCAAAAATTGCTTTCTTTGTCTTGACTGCTTAATTAAACAAAATCCTAACCAGAGGTAATCTCCTGCAGAAGGGAATGCTTTTGGACTCATCAGATTGTGTTCTTTGTGAAGGCCACTCAGAATCTCTGGACCACCTGCTGTTACATTGCCATTTTTCTGCTGTGATATATGGTGGTCCAGAGTAGCTCAACCTTTTGAGGTGCAAAGCTGTTGCCCAGGATCAGTAGCGGGGTTTTTAAAAGGATGGAGGGTGGAAGGTCTGAGAAAAAGAGGAAAACTCATCTGGAACATAATCCCAGTGGTGGTGTTTCGGTGCTTATGGCAGGAGAGAAATGCAAGAATCTTCAAAAATAAGATTTGCTCTTCAGATTTTGTTTTTCAGAAAGTTTTGGGGAAAATACACTCCTGGCTAATGGCACATTCGTTTTTTAAGAATATATGTTTCAATTCCCTTTTTATATATGAAAATCTGTTTGTAAAGCAGGTTGGGGGCTGCCAGGGCAGTTTTTTTATTAGTCCCTGTGTACATCATCTTGTTGTACATGTTTGTTTTTCTTAATATATTCTTACCATAGTTGTCAAGGTGATGCCTAGGCGACAAGGTGCCCTTTTTTATTTTTTTGATCAATAACATCAACTTCATTAAATTAAGAGAATAGAGGGAAAAGAATAGAAAGGGAGATAAAATAACTTATCTCCCCAAAAACAGAAAACACAGGGAATGCAAAGAAAATTAAAAACTAGCCCAAAAAACAGCCTCCCTATTCACTCCTTGCTTGGCCAACCCATCCGCAAATGAGTTGGCACTCCTCTTCACCCAGCTGTACTGAATCTCAATGTCCCTACCCAGCCATAAGAACTGTTTTTTTTTTAATTGTTGTTAAAGTTCCACAAACCACTGTCCTCTGTCTTCAACCAATTAACCACCACCTTCGAGGCGCCCTTTTGAGGCTCGCCTCGTCTAATCGCCAAGCAGTTTTGTACTATGGTCTATGTATTGTAAAATACTTTTTTATACTTTATTTTTTGACATTATAATTATAAAATAGGCACTATTAAACTAAAATATTCATTTTGTGTGTTTATATACTAATTTCTTTTTATTATTTTCTCATTTGTTAAGATTTAATCAATACAAACATTGCTAAATGCTGTATTGAACCCTCAAAGACTTTAAAACCTGAACCAATAAGGAAGAACTTAAAATTTTGTCTAATCAACACATTTTCTACTACTACTATTACTACTACTATGACCTTTTCTTTTCATCTTTTCCTATAACAAAAATAAGGGTTCAGCCCCCCTATATTTTTTGAATTTTCTTTTCCTTCGTTTTTTTTTTCTTTTCATGAATATGTTGATTTACTATACTTTAACATCAACTCTATACTTTTCTTATGAAAATTATGAATAATTATTAAGGAAATATTGCTATGGTGCCTAGGGAACTACCCTAGGATTTATGTTTTCTATATAAAAAAATCCATCACCTAGGCGACAAGGCGCCCCCCTGACGCCCAGCCTCACCTTGGTGTCTTGAAAACTATGATTCTTACTTTACCTCCTCTCTCTTTTTTCTTTCTTTTCTTTTTTGGAGGGGGGTATGGGTAAAATTGTATGTTCTCAGGTCTTTTTGATCGCTCTCTAGCATTTTTGCAAACCTTCAACTTGCATTAGATTACTCCTTACTGTGCAGTAGGTGATTTTCCTGCACTTTAGACGTTACACTGTTATACCTCTAGGTGGCTTCTAGTTCTATGATTCTAGTATTGCCTCTCATTTATCTTGACACTCTTATCACTACTATATTATTCTATAAATTTTGTGCTTTTTGATTGCCCTATGCTCTGCCCCTATAACATTGTTGGTCTTACAGGTCTCATGCATAATTTTGCTTTTGATCTGATTAGTTTCCCTATTACACCACTCTAGACATGGCTGACATGCCTTGGCACTAATTTCATCCCAATCAAACTATATGAACAACCTCCTCTTCAATCTCTCCCTATAAATTATCAAACTAATATAATACAAATAGATGCTTTGAGGTATCTTTTACTCCTGTTATTCTAAATTTGCATAGTGTCGCGTCAGATAGACTTTTTTCTTTATTGAAACGTATCTGGAGAAAAGACAGGAAATATTTAATTACCTTTGACTTCTTGATTCTTCTTTAGGCCTTTTTTCCCTCTGACATAAAGGGTTCTATTAAGATGGGGGAGACTGGGAGAGTAGTCTTTCTATGCTATTGCTATAATTCCTTTAGTTCCATATTTATAGCAACATTTCTTATTTGATATAGTAGGATATTTTTCCAAGCACCGATGTAGCTGGGAATGACATTGGGTAATGACCTTTTTTGTGTTAGTATATTTCACCATATGTGTAGGTAGGCGTGATTGAAGAATATGGACAGACAGTTTTTTCTTGTATGTATGCCTCTGTATATACATGTCCAATGTGTAAAACTTCATCTTTTTGACAGGGTACACATGCTTAAAAATATTAATGACGCATTTGTGGGAGTTATTAAGTATAGGTTACTGAGATATCCTCTTAATATTTATCAGTAATGGTAAGCTCAATCTGTTACTTTATTAATTAGATAAAGCTTTAGGAATTTATTTATGATGGACTGTCCATGGTATGACCATCCTATAAGCTCAATCTGATGAAGTGCTTGACTAGGAACATACAAATCAAGGTTCAATGAGTTGGTAGTAGAATGGCAAATGGTATGGTTGATATCTTAGCCAAGCAAAGGGCAAATAGAAACCTGGTTTTCGGGGCTGAACTCTAAAATGTGCAATGGGGGAGAGAGCTGGCACTATGCTCCAATGGGTTGTCTCTTGTATAGTTTATCTCCAAAGTGGTATATTTTTGTAAATTACAATTAATGAAATGTTGTTATTACTGATAAAATAAAAGGGGTGTAATACACAAAATTATACCTAAAGTCTAAAGCACTGTTCACCAATGGATTGATATCTCATTATTGTGGGTTTGTCAAGAGGACCAGACCGGACGGTTGGACCAGTTGACCCAGGAACCAGTCATGAGTCCAGGTCTGGTTTTTGACCCCAAAACCATCCAACCTGGGTTTGGACCAGATGGTCAGACTGTTTGACCTGGGAACCGGTAGCCAAAACAGTTCCATTTCCGGTCCGGTTTTCAAAACCATGAACAGAACTATCCATGAGATGAAAGAGAACTCTCTCTCTTTCTCATTCACACACATACACACACTCTTTGTTTATTTATTTACATACAAATGCAAACAGAGATAAGAAGATTCGAAGAAAATGCAAAAGCAAGAGAAGGGAGGTGGTAAATGCTCATGGAATTAAACTTCAGGTAGATAACATTTTTGAAGAAAAGAAAAAGTATAATTTACAAATATGGTATAAGAGTGGTAATTACACAGGAAACCCATATGGTCTATATCCTTGAGAAGAATAGAAGAGACCAACAAAATTGCCCAAATTTATCTCCATATAATCTTCCCTTAGTTGAAGAAATGTCCCAGATAGAGTGGGAACCAATGTTTTGAAATCCAGACTGGGCTGACTGGATGTACTGGGAACACACCCCATTATGGTTCAATGATAACTGGCCGGTTTTGGAGGTTCTGAAGTTAAAAACCCAGCTAAATCAGGAAAACCTGGTAAATTCCTTTCTGTTTGATATCTGATAATAGTTTCCAAAACATTGGTGGAAAGCTGTCATATATAGGAAACTTCTACTCATAAATTTCTAGTGATTACTCCACAAACTCGATGGACTAACTCATGCTTGTTATAAAACTTTTTACCTAGTGGAATTTGGCTGTGATGTGAGTGAATATATAACCATAAACTTGTTGATTTTATTAAATTATTTGGATGTTTCTGATAAAAAAAACTTTGGATGTTGCAATCAGTTCTTTGACTGTAGCATCTCTCATTTTGTGCAGACTGTGCAAAGCATGATCAGGAGGTAAACGAAGACATGGAGAAGAACTTTACAGATCTATTGTCAGAGGAATTGAAGTTACGGGAAGCTGAATCATTGGAAAACCAACAACGTGCAGACATGGCATTACTTGAGGCTAAGAAAATGGCATCTCAGTATCAAAAGGAAGCAGACAAGTGCAATTCAGGGATGGAAACCTGTGAAGAGGCGAGGGAGAAAGCTGAAGCTGCATTAGTAGCACAGAAGAAATTGACTATAATGTGGGAGCTTAGGGCACGGCAGAGAGGTTGGAAGGAAGGAAGCACACAGTCTCATGCTCAGTCTTGAATGGATGTCCAGGTGATGTATAGGCTATTCAAGGGAAATATATTAGGATGATCTCAAGGGCCTCTTTCGTCAACATTACCTACTCTTATTGATGAATGACAACATTCTCAATAGCACACCAAAGATGATAATTTGGTGGGGGCTAACATGGAAGAGGTTGTAGGCTATATTGTGATTAGTGAATCTCACAAATCACAATTGGTTCACTCAATCCGAATTATTGGTTATTATCTTTTTTCTGGTTGGCATAGTAATATCTCCTAGTCAGTTTGGCTTCTAGAAGCTTGTTATATGTAAAAGAGCCAAGGCTCCAAAAGTGTTCAGCACGTTTCTTACTTTTAAGTTTACAAAGAGCAAGGGTCATCTGTCTTCTTTTAATGTTTTTATATAAAGCCTTGGTAAGGAAGTTTCATGAATCAGCAAAAGAAGGAAAAACGCAAACAAAGCGAGACAAGAAAACTAACAAAAACAACAAAATACAAACAAAGACCAATCAAGGAGGATGTGACTGACTTGTGAGCCTCTAGAGTCTGAAGCCATCCTAAGGTCCTCATCCAAAAGATCAACAAGCCATCTGGGAGTTGATTTTACATCCAATAATAATATGTAATTGGCACAGGGAATTTAGAATTTACCTTTTATGAAAATTTCCGCAAATTTTGTTCTAGTTGATTTTACATTACAAAATGATACAGTATGACTGAATCAGGATTAGCCTGTACATGATTTGCATCAGGACCAATGATATTTTGCCCCCCTATTGTAGCTAACTTAATAAAGAAGCAATATGCCTGACAAGTGACAACAACACTCTCTCCAGGACCAGGACCAATCACTATGTTCAAAGAAAACATAATTATAAAAGGTTGTACTTGGTTTTGATGGGCCTTGTGGGCCGAAAACCAAGGCTAGGCCTGGACTTTTAGTATGAATAATGTCGCAATTCACAAATGATGCTTGACCCATCTAGCACTAGCACTCTATCAGAACTTTAATTAGGTGATAAGCGTCCCAGAAGATAAAGTGCGTGTTCAAGGGTCTCTTTAAATCTATCAATTTTGAGCCTAAGATCCTGGCCGTATAGAGACGCTGAATCGGTGATTACGGGGTGATCTCGACCGTATATTTCCACGAGTGTGCTCTCGTCCGGACTGATCCGGTACTCTATGTAATGTAGACCCATCTGGCGGACCGGCCCACCAAAGTGAGCGTTGGAAGGGCGGTCCAGACCCCATGGCACCACCTGCACCAGCACGGCTCCTGCAGGCAAGAACACGGCGTTTGTGAGTCCCGTCCCATGAGCCCCCACCAGAACGCTACATGAATTCACCAACTCAGACATCTTCTGTAAGTTGGACTTCCGGCCAGGCGAAATCACGGTGACTCGGAATCCTAGTTCCTTCGCCACCCTCACCATATCACCTTCATTCAAGAACTTCATTGAATTCCTGCGTGAAATTATGATGAGATTGAGCTTTTCTATCTCGAATTCATGCTTTGTTTTCAGGTTGAATGACTCTCGAAGGAACCTCTTGAAGTCTAGCATGGAGTATCCACCCGGAATACTACTAGTGTTGCAAGAGAGGTTGTCGTGGTACTTGAGCCCAATCACAGCTCCGGGAAAGCAATGCACCCTGTCGTCTTTGCCTGAATTGATGATCCCATACCGCGATAATTTGGAAAGATAGGGACCGAATTTTCTGACCCACCAAGGCTTGAAATCAGTGATGATGAACCTGATACGGGACCGGAAATGGCGGCATGTGATGAATAGGGGGATGATGATTTCGTTGAATTCATGGAAGAGGTTGCCGGTGAGACCGCCGGAGGAGAATATAGCAGCAGGGACCTCGTGGGTGATATCACACCGCGGAGGGCTATAGCTGTTCGGTGTTCTGATCTCCACTGGAGTTACTTGTTTCATGCTGTTCTCGTCTCCCTTCTTCGCGTATGGTCGAACAGTATGACGCAAATTAGGAAGAATCTGATTGGATGACTCCAGATGAACTGTTATGGTACGCAGGTCAATCTTCACAGGCTGGTTGGCAACGCAGACATCAGAATGTAGATCAGAGTCGCATGAGAATCCGATGGTATCGAGCTCCACTCGATTTCTTCCTGTTTGCAACTATATATAGTTTCATTTTCCGTTCGTATAGAAACTAAACACACACACACACACACAGAGAACCTCGTACTAATCTTCTCAGATAGAACTTCAGAGGATCCTCCTCTTCGATGATTCCTGTGTCTCCGTCGACGTCTCTGCTACTGACGACGAATCTCTCACCCCAACCTGCTAGCCGGTGCTCCCCTTCATATCAAAACAACAAGAATTAGAAATGGGGTACCCGTTTCTAGTTTTCATCAATCAACTTGAAGTACTGAACACTATTACTTATAACAAAGTAAGCTCTATTTTAGTACTAACCAACGCTTAACAACCAAGTTATTTCTCTGAACAATATCCTCCTGTAATTAATTTGATTAATCCATATTTTATTTAATCATCGTAATCGATCAAGAAGATCAGAAAATTAGAAATGGGGGGTACCCATAATAAACCACATCAGAAACAAAGGAAAGAGGAAAAAAAGAGTCAGGTGAATTACATAAATCGACGGAGGAGATATCAGATTGGAAGAGCACGGCGTAGAGCAGAGGAAGGAGAAGTAAGGCTAAGCAAGATACAGTACAGAAGGCCAGCCTTGGTGATTCATTCGCCATTCTCCACTGACCCGGAGAACATGGTGATCATCTCAGCTGTTAAAAGAAGAGGAAGTTGCAGATGTGGAAGAATCTCCTAATACAACTACGTACAGGAAGTACAGCAATAAATAAATCATAAAAACAAAGAACATGGTGGGAAGTCCACGCTCCCTGCTACCCTGTTTCTGCTGGTTCTCTTTTATTAGATCATTTACTTGGTCTTTGTTTAGTGTTGCAGAAACTGCCTGCTAACGTGCTAATGAGGTTTTTGAATTCGTTTCTTCTTCAAGACTTGGGATTGAATCCAACCTTCACCAGGAGCAATCTGGAGTTGCAGTTGGTGGCTCCTTACCAGCTTATTCGGTTCATCAAGCAAAAAAGGAATAAAATTTTGGTAAATTGTAGATAGGTACCCTCAAAGTTTTAGGGGTATCCTGGATTTCCTGCCTGAATTTTTAAATGTGTCAATTTATTACCTAAACTTTCATAAATATATATTTAAGTCCAACTCGTGTTAATGGGAAAGGCAAAATTATAAAAATATCCATATTCTGATTTTCTATTTTCAATATTAGGCTGCATTTGGCATTTCTTATTTTAAGGACTTATCTCCTATTTATTGTTAAAATGGTCCTATGAACACTGAGATAAAGTTCTTAAAATAAAGAACGCCAAATGCATCTTATGCCTATGGACTTCAGATACAAACCAGTGGCAGCAAAGCAAGCTCACCCAGACTATTCATTGGGGATAGTCTCACTTTTGGACACTTACTTTGCCATTGTGGTTTGTGTTCAAAGTCTATAGGTAAAAGAAAGATGAACGGTAAAAAAGTAGAATCAAAATATGGGTATTTTTGTAATTTTACCCTCACCTTAATGTTAGTTTAATGGAATTGGATTTAAAGGCTCAGTTTGGAAGCAGTATAAATATAAATATGTATATAGGTTAAGAAATGTAAAATAAAATGTACATATTTTTATTTGCACTCTTTCCAAACTAAGCCTAAATGTATATTTTTTTTGGAAATTCAAATACTAAAGTGGCACATTTGAAAGCTCAGGAATTAAGAATAGAATTTTTTCTAAAATATAGGGTACCTATCTGCAATTATCTATAAATTTTTGCATCAGTTTTTGTGATAGATGAAAAGGTTAAAAAAATGACAAGCCAGGTGATCCCTTCTTTCTTCTTTCTTGACAATGAATCAGTCTTTGCTCAATGTTTTCCAACAATCATTTTACCTGAAACCAAACACTATAAGAAATAAAAAATTTCAGACAATCATTCCTTTTTTTTTTCTTAATTTTACAAGCAACTCAATTGAGCCTACACGCCATTCTTTTTCAATCCCCAAAAGTGATGAAATAGGTCAATAACCATGGGTCAATCCTTGTAGAAAAATTTATACCAAGGAGAATTAATAGAACACAACACAAGCTTACCATTTAGGCTTAGGATTTTGGAATTTCGAATTTGACTTCTTATTTGGGGCCCACAACCTGATATGTTTGTATTTATTTCGTATTTTCCAACTATATAATTGTCATCCTCAATATTTTAAATTTTAGGCATAAATAATAATTTTTTATTGGCCTTAACTAAGTGATATCATCATAATTAAACCTTGAAAAATGATGGGTATCATATTTATTTCCAAATTAGGTAGAAGTGACAGAGATTATTTTGTTAAATATTGGTGAGACAGCAGAAATAAATCAATAATGAAAAGGGAAAAGAACAAAACGATTAGAAATACGATTTGATATTACATACATATTCATCAAACGTGAAGGGTGACTGGTAAACAGCTTGGGGCTTTTTAATTCTACAACTAATTTTTATATTTATCTAAAGAATACGATATTACAACTAGGAAAAGGTAGTCTCATGACTCATCAGGTCGACAAGGCCTCTTAGCTGGATGGCCCTACATGTTTAATTTCTTCAGGTGAACTAACCAGGTGGCTAATCTGGATGGTTCATCAGATAACGGATTGGCCATGCATTCAATTTTAATTAAGGGCATCTTTGGAACTGATGCCGTTTCCTCGGAAAATGGAGTCATATCGGTGCCAATACAGGAGATTCGGTGCTGGGGAAAATGATGTCTGTTTGGGTGGGCGTTTTTTCAAAAAGGAAAAAAAAAAAACTTTCTTAGAAAATGACACTGGTTTTACCAAAGAAAAAGAAAATAGCTCTAAAAAAACAGAATCAGTTCTAAAATTATCTAAGGCTCAGTTTGGAAGGAGTATAAATATAAATATATACAGTATAAATCTATACAAAATATAAGGTTTTACATTTTACATATTTGTATTTGTACTCCTTCCCAACGGAGCCTAAGGTGTAGTAGAAGTGATTGCAATTAGGGCTGTAAACGGATTAAGGGGAATTTGGTAAAGGGTATATCTGATCCAATCTGATAAAAAATCCAACTGATCTGAATCTGATAAAAATCGGTTGAGTTTTCAAGTGTATGATTTGAATTCAAATTCAAATATCTTATCAGATATCTGATTCGAATTTGATTGAATTGGAATTGTAATAAAAAATTATGATATAAATTTGTATACTATAATAATATATAATTATATAAATAATGTAATATTTTATAATTAATGGATCGGATCAGATTGGAGCATATCTGAATTCGATCTGTTAACTAAACGATTCAACTTTTCTGATCCGATCCGATTTGTTAGGATCAAGGAAGATATCCGAATCCAGTTCTTATCGGATCAAATTCAGATTCGAATAAGATCTGATCCGATTTATTTGCAGCCCTAATTACAATTGGGATGTGCCATGGGGGTGTGTTCTGTGGGATGTCCTGTGGGTATGCTAGGTGGGAGCAAACATGATTATAAGTTGAAATTGACTCCCCCACAAAATGCACCCCACAAAATATCTCAAACGTGGGGAACATCTCTCCATGACAAACTTTGCTATTTTATTTTTTTAAGGTAAAATTACAGGGTGTTTTATTTTGGAAGTAACGATATATATATATATATATATTTTTTTTAAGATATTTGTATTGATACTTAAGGGCTTCAACTTTCATTTGTGACAACAAGATACCTTGTACTTTCAGATCCTTGATCCTTCTTCTAATTGAAAGAGTCTCAATGTTATTGTGCCTTTCCGGTGATAGACGGCTTAGTATTTAGATGCTCCAAATCTGCATACAAGAAAAGTGAGAGCAGCAATACAATAAAGGACCCAAGACACTGAATCCACTTGAGCAATGCATAGAATGGAATGGCTAAATCCGATTGAACTGAATAAAATGGGGGTTATTAATCCTGTGTCAAGGTCTCTTTTCTCTTATACGATTTCCCTAAGATGAGATGCCATTAAATAGAGGTTAGTCCAATGCTTCTTTCCCTACTTTTGAGGCGAAAACATAATAAATTTATACATCGGAAACAAGACCAATTCAAGCTCCTTCGAATTGAGACAAGTGTTTCATTGAGGAGGGATCTCATTACTTGATCATCCGGTCCCTACACCAAGTCAAATGGCCTTTTCATTGACCATTGACCTAATAAGAGTTGGAAATAGAATCCAATGTAATCCAATAATAGTGGCATCAAAATTCATATTTCAAGTAATTGACCAAGTGAATTCGAAGGGTAAATTCTGATTTATTTTTGTTTGCAGTGATATCTCATTTGCCCTGATGCAAACGTAGGCCGGTGTAAATTCTGATTTATTTTTGTTACCTATTTTTATTTTATTTATTTACATTGGAGATAAAGTAAAATAAAACCTGAACCAAAGTAAATATTATCTAAAACAGATGTAAACCAGAATTTGCATTCTTCTTATTTGCACTCTAATGCATTTGTATTAATACAAATGAAATTTCATCACGTTGGGATCTGCTCCTCACAGAGAGCATCTCACACTGATTTCACAGACACATTCCACCGTGTATCGAGAACATCTCCCATGAATAATAATACATAAATACAGGCTGAGTTGGGTCAGGTTGAGGGTCAACCAAAGCCCAACCTCAAGTTTAGGCTTAGTCTGATTCAAGATTAAGTGCAAGTTTATCAACCTAAGCCCAACCTGAGCTTAACTCAACATCTCAAGCTAGGTTTGGGTTTGGGTGTGTTGAACTTTGTAGCCCAATTTTCAAAGCTCAGATCCGCTCCTTGTAGAGCGCACCTTACCAGGATGTCACAGCCCCATCCCACCGTGTAATGGGAACATTTCCCCATGAATAACGACACAAATGATGATATGTTCCCAATACACAGTGGGATAGGTCTGTGAGGTCCTTGTGAGGAGCAGATCCCGATTAAGTAGAATATATTAGGGGTGCTCATGGTTCAGTTTTTTGAACCAAACCAACCTGATCAATTTTTTAAATATCTGAACTGAAACCGAACCAATGCACTCAAAATTAAAAAAAAAAGGGAAAAAGCCTTCCCTCTTGCAGTCTTGCATCCCTAGTTAGTTCAATTTTGAATACCCAATCCACCTCGTTCATTTTATTTCTTTTTTCTTTTGTATCCTCAAAACAAATGATTTCTATCTATATAGAAACATGTCAATAAAGCCCAACAGCCCTAGTGAAGATGTGGATGATTTTACTTATTTATCAGCAAAAGAAGCATACAGACAACCAAAACCATTTCATGCATGGGAGAATAAAAATGCTAATGAGTAGCGTGCTCTGCAAATGTCACCTATATGAATCATAGTAGGGTTCACCGGTTCAGGTTGTTTTGTTTACAAAATTTCCAATGCCTTGATCCCATGATTAAGCAGAAGTCCTTGAAAAGCACAGCCACTTGGCTGCATCTTTGACATGGCAGTGTGCTGCAAAATTGGGTATCTGTGATGGGAGGAAGACATCTCGAGTCTCTTCCAAAGGGATGGATTTCAGACCTTCAGGTCCTTAGACATGACCTTCCACAGCTGAAATTATCAAAAAAAAGTCAGCACTTAAATTTTCTCGAAGACAATAATTTGTTCAAGACAAACAAAGGAAGATAGGAATGCCATAATCATACTAAACCTTTGTTCAAAAGAAAAAAAGAAATAGGAGATGGATAATTTCACAACCTGTTGAATAGATGTTCCCTRTGGGTGATTGATTATAGGACAGATCGATATCGATATGGCAGCAGAGCGAAGCTTTAAACCATCTTCTTCCCATTTAGACTGTGGAGCAGTAGCTCCAGCAATAAATGCCTGCACAGTGCATATTTATAGTATAATACACAAGTATGATTTTACAATATTGGCACAACGAGTGTACCTGAGACCTTCATCTTCCTTGATTTTGATCGTGCAAGTAGAGTATAAGGTTGCCCCATCTATACAATAAAAAACCAGATAGAGCAGAATTTGATAACTGAAGATGGTCCTTGTTCTCATATAAAGTAGATATATCCAGATGAACGCTTAAAATAGCTACTAAAAGAAATTACCCACCAACAACATTAAATCAAAATTTTGTCATCTACTACTATAACCTTGATCAAAACATCATTAGGTCAGTCCCATGGTCTATAAAAGAATTTATAGTCATGTTCTTAGTAATTAAAAGCAAAAAGCAACTTAAATGACAATGTGCTTCACCTTAGATATCCAAGCCAAAATATGAAATAAAATTGTCACCACTTAATCATTCCATGGAGCAGCATAGTAATAACTTTGAAGCCTACTATTCCAAGCCCTTCCCTCTCCATCTCCCATCAAAATTTCTTCTCTAATGGTTCAAACTTTGGAGGGGAAAAACTTAATTAATAGAGTTAGAACCAAACACAAGTATGATTGTCAAAGAATTAAAATAAATAAACAAACTTGTATGACTGTCAAAGAATTAACCAAGACAAAATCAGTCCTATAGTAAATATATTCTCTTTCTCTTGCATCCCTAGTTCAAACCACAACCACAACCATGCAATTTGCATCATAAAAACCACAACCACAAGTTCATAACTATAAAAAAATTAAGAACATAAGGTTCACAACCACAAGTCTACAAGGACCACAACTATAAAAAAACAGGTTCATAGTTTCACACTTCACACTTCACAATTACAAACACAAGTTCCATAACCACTCAACCACTTAATCATCAATGTTGACAAGAAGATGCTCCTCGATCAAAGATAACATTTCTTCAATAGAAAGACAAATGCAAATTATAATTACTATAGCAAAATAAACATGAACAAGAAAAACAAAATTGAAAAACACAAACTTTACCTGATTCCATATTTTCAAGCTCATCTAAGCTCTCCTCTATATAAAGATAACCACGTGACATTCACAACCAATCTTGTCCACAAACGATAGCTTCTACCATTCTTGGAGTTAGAGAACTATGAAATGAATCAAGCACATGACCTCCAATACTAAAAACTTACTTAGATGCAACTGTTGACACATGAATAGTTAATAAATCTTGAGCCGTCAAAGAAAGCACTTGATATTTAGAGAAATTAGTTTTCCACCAAGCAAATATGTCAAATGATTTACTTTTTGGATCTTCACATTCCTCCCCTAAATATTTACCCAATTCTGTTTTGTTCTTTACATCTCCTTGGCCTGCTTTTTGCTTGCTAATAATGAATTCATGAAATCAACAACATCCTCCACATTCTCAACTTCCATATCATTTGGATCCTTAAATTGATTACTTGAGTGAATATTAGAAAATGACTGGGCTAAATTATAAAACTCATGCATAGAAATCAAAACTTGTTTCACCTTCTCATTGCTAAATTATAAAACTCATGCATAGAAATCAAAACTTGTTTCACCTTCTCATTTAGCACTTTAGCAGTATTAACATCATATGACTCACTAATAACCTAATCCACATTTTCCAATTTACATAGGGGATCAAGAATAATAGTAATGAATAACATGGTGTTGATATTATTGACATTTCCCCAATACTTGTCATACTTCCTCTTCATCTTGGAAGTCATAAAACTAATAGAGAAATCATCACTCTTATACTTTTGAAAAAGAACAATTTCAATACCATAAATTTCTTTCATGTATTCATTTCTAGTTACATAAAGTGAGCTAGTTTCATAGAAAATTTTAAGAATAGGTAGCAAATCACGAGCATATTCCCAATTTTCATCAGTAGACAAATCCTTGCTTTTAACATGAGTAAGATAATCTAAATACCTACTATCAACACTTTCTAATAAATCAAACACCTTTTGAAGTTTCAAAGCAAATTCCAGCATTAAGTAAGTAGAGCTCCACCTAGTTTCAACATCTAGGCAAACAAGATCCCTACTCACTATCTTTTCTTTCTCCATACAATCCTTAGATCTTTGCAACCTTACTGGTGAAGATCTTACATATTTCATTGTAAAATGAATCTTGCAAATAAAATCATCTACCTATGACAACCCTTCTTTGACAATTAAGTTCAAAATATGTGCACCACATCTCATGTGTAAGAACTTACTTTTTAAGACACTTCACTTCCAATTATTAAGTCTTTTCTTCGGATATTGAATCCCTACATCATTAACTTGCATTGTCCATCATTACAGTGAACACTCTTTCAATGCCCCAATCAAATAAGCACCTCTCAGTGGCCTTACCAATTATCTCTCCTGAATGACTAGAAATTGGACAAAATTTTAAATTTTTTTGTGCAATTTCCATTCATCGTCAATGAAATGAGCAGTGGCATACATGTAACTAAGGTTTTGAGATGATGTTTGTGTGTCTGTAGTGAGGCAAACCCTTGATGATAGTTTTTTAAAAAATCATTTTAACATTTTCTTTTCTTCTACATAAAGACTATAACAATCTCTAGCTACTATGTGGCGTGAAGGAACTACAAATCTTGCTTAAAAGGTAATTCATCTACAATAAGCATCATAACAAGTTTCTTTCTACATTCATCTTCATCAAACTTGTAAGACATAAGTGATGGTGTGCTGCTCCCCTCTTTAGAACTTTGAAATAAAGCTTCCAAAATCTTGTCGCTTATCTATATTATTAAGGGGATACTGTTTACATCTAGACAGTGATTACTTAAGAAACTAGTATCATTTGTAGATGGACAAGTTAGGTCTTTACCACAATAATTACACTCTGCCCTTTGTTCACTTTTGTTCTTACAGTTAAGTTTAGTAAAATGATCCCACACCCAAGATTTTTTTTCTAGAAGTGGTATAAACTTTTGAATCAATCTCTGAACTAGATAGAAAAGATGAATTGCCTGCATTACTTGAAAGTGCAGGAGATGGGTTTATGCTTGTGGTTTTAATTAGATGATTGGCACTTTGACTCTATGTCATTGTATTGTTATCACCCATACTTGACATATCTGATAAATAAAAAAAGCATATGTTTAATTAGAAAAAATAGACATTATTTAAGCCAAAAATCCAAATTCTCCATAAAATCAGAAAAAATACACATACGATTTATGTCTATTTAAGCCTAAAATAAACATAAAATCAGGAATCATCTCATCTCTAATTTTCCATGTTAAATCAAGAATCATCTTTGTTATTTATGCAAATAGAAAATCCAAAACTAGACTACTATTTATTCCAAAAAAAAAAAGCATTTAATCATTCATTTATTCTATGTCTTAACAATCCGAAAAAATGAAAAATATACTACTGTTTAGGAAAGAAATATAAACATTCATTCATAATATATAATATAATATATATTAGTATATATATACTGATCGGTTCGGTTAACAGAAACCAAACCGGAACTATCCGTTTTTTAAATATATCAAACCAAAATCGAACTGACCAAATTTTCGATTTGGTTTCAGTTGGTTTTTTCAAAATTGCAATGTTAAGGTTCGGGCTACCCAAGGTCTCAACCCCATGCCTAACCTAAGTTTGGGTTAGGCCTGAGTTTTATGGGCCAGCTGGTAGGGCTTGAATTGGGCCTATCAAAATTGCAATGTTGGCTCCTTTTGTGTCAAAATCTTTTAACATTACCCATACGGATCTCCACTTACAAGCTTCTTTCCGCTTTTAATTCTCTTAACAATGCCCATGCATCACACACGAGTGCTGACTAGTAAAACATTCCACGTGTTACCCACCTTCCGTTTCATCCATCCTCATTTTCTTTCAAGATCCCCATTCTAACTTTCTCGATTTCTTTTATAATTTTTTGGGTAAAATACAAAAACTTTCCCTGAGTTTTTTTTGACAATCATAAAATCCTCGTATTTTCATTTTAATAGAAACCTCCCCTATACTTTTTAGAAAACATGCAACTACCTCCCTTCCTTGGTTGAAAAGCCGATTTAATGTGCATGCTTTTTTAAATGCCTATTTTGCCCTTATGTGTATCTATTTAGATATAAATTTATTAAAATACCCACCAAAACACTGTTCATTTTCTTAGAACCAAATCCGCCAGCCTTCTCTCTCTCAAGTTTGTTTCACTGTCTTTTGTTTGCCATATCCATCGCATACCCCTGGCCTTAATCAATTCTAGAGTCTCCTTAGCGTGTCTTGAAAATGTTTTAGTGGATTGGCAACGGTACGAAACCCACCATTATAGTAAACGGAAGCATTTTAGTAGAATTTTTGGAGATCAAGTGCTCTGTAATTAAGTATCTTCTGTGCTTCTAGTAGGCAGTAATGAAGATCTAAATCTCCTCTGTGCTTCGAGCATCTTTTCTACTTTTCAAGCAAGATCTAAATCCCTTCTGTGCTCTGTAATCAATGTTTCGTCAAAATTTAGAACACCATAATCAAATTAACACATATAGGTGAAATTAAAAAATTTTGAATTACCCGTGTAATTGAGAGTATAAGACAAACCATTGCAACCACAAGCCTTGACACCAAACTTGAGAAACTAGCTTTGTCATTTCTCTAATAGATGGCGTAGTCTAACGACTACAACGTCTATTAGACCATTAGCATAAGTATTTGTTACAGCTCTGGACCAACTTGTAAATATTATTTCTAGCTGTTTTTACCCTTGCTTTGATCTGCTCCAATTATGCTCATTTTTTTAGTCTTATCACCAGTTCCTACATTCCAAGAGAAAATACATTTTGCTGTTAAAAACACTCAAAACCAACCAAAGTCTAACTGTTTAGAAGATGATTCTCACCTTTGCTCGGTTGATGGGTCGAAGAAGAAGAACCTTTGTCGCTGAAGTCGAAGCCCATGAGATTGGAGATGGTGTCGAATTCCGATTAGAGGTCTTGCAATGCCAAATTATGACTATGCTTCACATCAATGAAATCGGAGATGATAGCTTCTCTGCACATATTTGGTTCAGATAGAGAAACAAATATCAAAATCAAATAAACCCAGAGTGATTCCACCACACACGCCTTTCATTTATAATGCATTCGTTATACTTACATCCCTGAACCATCCATCCAATAATACTAAAAACGAACAAAATCGTAACTTTGCTTTTTCTTTATGGTGCAAACATCTCTAATGGAGGGCAAATGAAAGGACGAAGAAGAAGAATACATAATGTATGATGGAGATCATGGGTGATGAAGAGGGGCATGTTTTGAAAATTTAATCAATAAGTAAGGACATTTTAGTCTTTTACATGAGAGAAGACTGGCGACTCTGGTCCTGGGTTCTCGAGAAAAAATAAAGTGTTTTGAAGGATATTTTAATAAATCTAGCGTAAGGGCAAAATAGGCATTTAGAAAAAGCAAGCACATTAAATCGGCTTTTCAACTAAGAAAGGGAGATAGTTGCATATTTTGTAAAAAGTACAGGGGAGGTTTTTGTTAAAATGAAAATACAGGGGAAGTTTTTATAATTGTAAGAAAACTCAGGGGAGGTTTTTGTATTTTACCCTAATTTTTTCACACCAATGAGTAATGAACGTAACGTAATACACCTAAACGTCTTCTTTGTTGCTTTGTTTTCTCTAATGAACCAACCCTTAAAAGGAGTTGTTCTAATAATAAAACAGATTTGACTTTTTTTTTTTTTAGGCTAAAGAGATATTATTTTGGATTCTTAGCCACTTAGCCGAAATTATAGGAAATGATTTTGGATTCTCCCAATAAAAAGAAGTTTAGATTGGATAGATGGAAACTAAAAATAGGAACTATAGTGCTTTTCTGTTTTCTTCTTCTTCTCCCCCTCCTTCCAATTCCCTTTTCATCATCTTCCTTTCAAATTAAATTTGTCTTGGGTTTTGGATATTTCTTCACAGACGTCTATTCAAGGATGTTAACTTCTCTCTTCCACCCTATTTGCTTTTTTAGAACAATTAACAATCTTAGTAGCCCAAAAAAGGGAAAAATTCCCAATTAGTACTAGTGCCATTTTCGTCTCTGAACTTTAAAATCTGACAATTCAATACCTGAACTTTTAAAACCTACCAATAGGGGTGTCAATGGTATTCGAAAATCCGATTTCGAATTGGTTAGCCACGAGTATAGGGTTCCATACCCACACTCAAGCTCTAGTGTGTGTGGTTTCATACCCACACCTAGTTGTTTCTAATTTCTATTATTAGTAGTTTCTAATTTCTTTTATTAGAAGTTTCTAATTTCTTTTAAGTGGGCCAACTGACCTTATTGTTTCTAATTTTTTTTTATTTCCTATGAACCTAAAGCTATAAATAAATGTGTATGGGGCGGCAGATCATTAATCACTGAACCCCTTCTTTCTTTTCTCCTCTCTTCACTCTTCTTCTTCTTCTTCTTCTTCTTCTTCTTCTCCTCTCTCTCTCTCTCTCTCTCTCTCTCTCTCTCTCTCTCTCTTCTTCTTCTTCTTCTTTTTCTCTTCAAACCTGTATTACTTCTCTAATACAGTAAACAATTCTTCTTCTTCTTCTTTCAAGTTGGTATCAAAGCCTTTGATCTAGGGTTTCTCATGTGGATTTAATTCAGCCGACCACATGAGAATTGTTTAGGGTTGAAAATTCAGAAAGATCCATACTTTGGCTGATTCTTGGAGGTTGCAAGAAGGCTTTAGTAGCTGTCCTAAGATTGGAGAGAGCTTCTTGTAATCAGGAAGAATCAGGCAAGAATTGAGTGATCAAAATCGATTCTTGATCAAGATTAGAGGTGTCGATAAGCTTTTTCTTGGTTCTTTGATCAAGATTCAAGGTGTTGACAGTAATCGATTAATCAAGTTTGAAGACTGAACGTAGCAATTAGTTTTTTGGGCATTTTTCTTCATAAAGTAAGTACCTTTTCTTGAGATTGATACTCAAAAGGACTTTGTTATTCAGAGGTACGGATAGAAAACCTCAAGACTAATATCAATTAGTACAAGACTGATATCAATCGCAGGACAGTAGTTGACTATTATCTAACTACAAAATCATTGTCCTAGGTCGGATGTTATCAGCCTTGAAATACAGTTTTTTCTTGTCACAATAGTTTAAAGCCTCTTCTTAACTTAGAGTGGAGTACAAGAACCAGGGGGAAGGTGCTTTTGGGACTGGTGGTTCAGGTAATATCATTGAAAACACCTTTCAGATTACAACTGTTAAGTTTGATGGATCAAACTACTTAGAATGGGCCCAATCAGCCATGATGGCTCTTGAGATAGAGGAAAATTGAACTTCTTTCTAGAGGATGTGAAGGAACCCTCCAAGGAGGACCCTACTTATGCTAGGTGGATCCATGAAAACTTTTTGGTGATGACATGGCTATGCAACTCTATGCAACTACACATCAACCGAAACTACTTGTGGGCCAAAATAGCTAAGGGAATATGGGATGTTATGAAGGAAACCTACTCTAAGCCCCTTAATGTTGCTAGGGCTTATGAGCTAAAATGTGAGGTTAAAAATCTGAGGTAAGGAAAGAAACAAGCCTTTGTTTACTTTTCAACCTTAAAATCCCTGTGGCATAAAATTGATCATCTTGAAACAACTGAGTGGGAGATTCAGAAAGATGCACAAACATATAGAAAGCAGGTTGAAACTAACAGAGTTTTTGAGTTCCTAGCTGGTCTGAATTCTGAATATGACATTGTGAGACAGTAGTTGTTGACAAGAGATAGCGTGACTTTATCACAAGCCTATTCCATAGTGCACAATGAAGAAACTAGGAGAAAGGTTATGTTGCAGCAATAGGCCTCCAAATCAGCCTTGGCAGCAGTTGTACCTAAACCTAGGGGGATAAGGAGAAGAAAAAAGCTAAGAAGGACTTAGTATATGAACACTACAAGAAACCTAAACATGCTAAGGACACCTGTTGGAAGTTTCACCCTCATCTAGTTCCAGCAAAGCTTAGAAATAAGAAAGGGAAATGCTAATATGGTTGTCAACACTGATAGTACAACTTCATCAGGCACAAGAGGCACTCCTCTAGATACCCTAGTTGTAGTCCGAGCTGCTCTAACTCAAATAGAAAATGAATTTAGTAATTCAGCTTAACCTACATCAGCTCAACAGCCTACTTTATCCCTTGCTCATATTGGTACAAGAGCTTCTACTTGCCATGCTTCTATCCCAAGTAATACTAGACCTTCCTAGGTAATAGATTCAGGTGCTTCAGATCATATGACCAGCATATCTACTTTATTTAGCACCTATTGTTTATCCTCTAGGAGAAAACAAAGTTTCTATTGTTGATGGCTCTCTTGTACCAATTTCTAGCAAGGGAGACATCAGATTATCAGATACCATCACCCTATCCTTAGTTTTGCATGTTCCCAATCTTAGTGCTTACTTACTTTCAATTAGTAGTATTACTAAAAATCAAAACTGTTTGGTAACTTTTATCCTTAATCGGTGTATTTTTAAGATTTGGAAATGAAGAAGGTGATTAGTGTTAGACAGTTTTGTGTGCCCTTAGCTTCAATCAGAATGATGTACTTTATGAGTTTATTGTAAATGAATAAAGATACATATTTGATTCATGTTCCCTTGGTATGTTTCTATGT
>NW_010729274.1:978032-1007971 GCF_000365185.1 Nelumbo nucifera | reverse complement strand
GAGTGGACCTCTGGCAGTATACCTCATTGTGTATGTAGATGATATTGTTGTGACTGGTAATGATGTTTCAGGAATTCATGCTCTCAAATCTTTCCTCCACATAGAGTTTGAGATTAAAGACCTGAGGGAATTGAGATACTTCCTTGGCATAGAAGTTGCTAGATCCAAGGATGGGATTCTTATCTCCCAAAGGAAGTATGTTCTTGAGTTGCTCTCTGAAACTGGGAAGATGGGTGCTAGACCAATTGCTACTCCTATTGATATGAGTCATAAACTTTCTGCTTTAGATGGAACATTGTTTGAAGACAAAGGGGTCTTCCAGAGAATTCTTGGGAAACTCCTGTACCTATGCATGACTCGGCCAGATATTGCATATGCTATCAATTGTATTAGCCAATTCATGCATGCTCCCCAAGACACTCATATGGCAGTAGCAGAGCGAATTTTGTGTTATTTGAAGGGCTCTCCAGGAAAGGGAATTCTGTTTGCCAAGCATGGTCATATGAAACTTGAAGCCTATACTGATGCTGACTGGACTGGAAACATTGATGACAGAAGATCTACTTCTGGGTATTGCAGCTTGGTGGTAGATAATGTTGTTTCTTGGAGAAGCAAGAAACAACCAGTTGTTGCTCGATCTTCAGCAGAAGCAGAATACAGGGCCATGGCACATGGAGTTTCTGAACTGTTATGGCTAAAATCATTGATGGAGGAACTTGGGGTTGAGCATGACAAGCCAATGATGTTGTACTGTGATAATCAGGCCGCCATCAACATTGCCACAACCCAGTGCAACATGATAGAACTAAGCATATTGAAGTTGATAGACACTTTATTCGAGAAAGGGTCTCTTCGGGTGAAGTGTGTCTTCCTTTCATCACATCTGAAGGATAGTTAGCAGATTTTCTCACCAAGGGCATTCCCAAGGCAAAGCTTCAGCATGACACTAGCAAGCTTGGCATGATTGACATCTATGCTCAGCTTGAGGGGGAGTGTAGAGAAGATGGGCCGAATGGCGCATAGGTTGTTATTCTTTCTTACTATTTATGTTCCTTTCTGTAATGGGCCTTATTCTGGGCCCATCCTCTTCTATGTTATGTTCTTGTAATTTCTTACCCAACCAAGGGCCCCCCCTTGTAATTATTCAAAACTAACTTTATGAAATAGTGTTAGGGTGTTAGAGGGAGAGTGAAGTTCGAACCTCTCATACTCTAACCCTCTTTGTTGCCATCTCCCTCTTCATCTTCTACTCAATAGAAGCAATCTTCTCTACAGTTTTTGATTCCTTTTGATTTCTACATCTATCCTAAACAGTCCCACACTCTCAATGACTGTTTTTCTTCTAAGAACAATAGTGCAGTGATTGGAACCTCTTCTTTTTTGTGTGTGTGACAGGCAGAACCAGTTTCGTAGATTGAAATGGTTTCGGTGGGTGATTCGAGTGGTGACTAGAAATTGAGTGTGATGATCTCCTCTGATTTTTTAAGTGTCTAGAGGACATCCATCAAACTCAATGGGGAAAACTATGCTCCGTGGGCCAATTCGGTTGAAGTGTCTTTGAAGGCTAAGAAGAAAGTGAAACATGTACAGGAGGAGAAACTGAGTGCTGATCCCCAGGTTTTAGTGATTGGGAGCAAGAGGATGCTCAGATCATGATGTGGTTGTGGAACAATATGGAGCCTAAAATCAGTGTTAAGTTCATGTTTTTATATACAACAAGGGATATATCAGAACATGCCAAGAAACTCTATTCTGGACAAGACAACACTACAAGGGTTTATTGGCTTTATCAAGAATACTTTAGTTTGCAGCAGGGAATCAGATCCTTGAAGAATATTATGCCAGTATGAAAAATCTTCAGAATGAACTTAACATCGGACATCAAAATTCAGCAGCAACAAAGGGAACAACTAGATGTTACATGGTTCTTGGTGGGACTAAAAATAGAGTATGAACCTGTCAAAGCACAGATATTGGGAGGATCTGCTCTCCCTGCTCTAGAAGAAGTGTTTGCCCGTCTCCGTAGGATATCTCTTAGCCCCATAGAGAGTAACATAACTTTCGATAGATCAGCACTGGTTAGCACTCGAGGTGGTTCTTATGGACACAAAGGAGGTGGCCGTACAATTAAGGGAGGCCGTAGTAACCCTATGGGTGGTCGTAGCAGTGAAGGAGGTGTGATTCAGGGGGAGGCTGTGGCAGAGGAAGGGGGAGCACAACAAGGAAGTGCACACATTGTGGGAGAGAAGGACACACAGTTTACTTTTGTTATGATTTACATGTCCCACCATCCACGTGGGCTAATAATGCAATTGTTGGTGGTAGTGAATTCAATACTCAACCAGTTGATCTAGCATCTTCTATAGTCACAACTACTTTTGGGAAGGAGATGATGAGTATTCCTAGAGAGGAGTATGAGAGATTTCTTTAGGCCACTTCACATTAGAACACCGCCACCCTTGGTCATTCAGGTATAGCATGCCTAGCATCCAAACCTTCACCCTGGATAATTGACTCTGGGGCCTTTGATCACATGACTGGGACTCCAGGTGTGTTTTCCTCCCTTTCTCCAACCTCTACATCAAATAATGTTACCCTTGCCAATGGATCTACTTCCCCCATCTACGGTGTTGGTAATGTTACCACTGCATCTCTCTCTTTGTCTTCTGTTTTATACATTCCCAAGTTTCCTTTTAATCTTATGTCTGTTAGTAAACTAACCAAATCCCTCAATTGTTTTATCACGTTTTGCCCTTCCTCTTGTGTTTTTCAGGATCTAATGATGGGGAAGAAGATTGGTGGAGGGCATGAAGCTGGCGTATTGTATTATCTTGACGGTGGAGGCTCTACAGTTGCACTTCAAACCTCCTTGACTCCTATTTAGTGGCATTGTAGACTCGGCCATCCATCTCATAAAGCTCTCAAGCTTCTTGTTCCGTCTTTGAGTCATTTGTCGTCTTTGCAATGTGATTCTTGTCAGTATGGGAAACACCATTGGGTTTCCTTCGGTCCTAGAGTTGATAGTCGTATGTTGAGTCCTTTTGATTTACTTCATTTAGATGTTTGGGGTCCAATTAGAATTGAGTCATACAATGGTTACAAATATTTTGTTATCTTTGTTGATGACTGTTCAAGAATGACATGACTTTATTTAATGAAAGAAAGAAGTGAATTATTTTCCATTTTCCAAAAATTTCATGCTAAAGTGCATACTCAATTTGGTGTTTCACTTGAAATTCTCCGTTCTGACAATGGCAGAGAGTATTTTCTTTCTTCATTTCAGCAATACTTGGAATAACATGGTATAATTCATCAGACATCTTGTGCCCACACCCCTCAGCAAAATGGGGTGGCTGAGAGGAAGAATCGACATCTACTTGAAACAGCTTGGTCTCTTCTTCATCATATGAATGTTCCTAAATGTTTTTGGAGTGATGTAGTACTTACTTCTTGTTTTCTCATTAATTGCATGCCCACATTGATTCTTTATAGTCATTCTCCGTTCTCTATCTTATTTTCTACTTTGTCTCCATATTCCCCGACTCCTAGGATCTTCGGGTGTGTGTGCTTTGTTTAGAATCCTGGTCTTGGTTTAGACAAGTTGGATGCTCGCTCCATTAAATATCTTCCTTGGCTATTCTAGGACCTAGAAAGGGTATAAATGCTATGTTAGAAAATATCAGCCTATTCAAGGACCTCACCTAACAGCTTAAGCTTTTAGGTTGAATGGATCTTTGAGATGGTATCAGAGCCATTTTGACCAAGTGGTCTAGTGTTCGATCCTCGTTATCCCCATTATAATTAAATAAGTTTCAGCACAAGGTATGGGTGGGCTTGTGCTTGTTCACACTTCAGGCCCAATGGGCTTTCATGTGAGGGGGCGTGTAAGAAAATATCAACCTATTTGAGAACCTCACCTAACAGGTTAAGCTTTTAGGTTGAATGGTACAAAACCATTGAACCTAAAAACTTAAGCTGTTAGGTGAGGTCCTTGAATAGGATGATATTCTCTAACATGCCCCCTCACACGAAAGCCCATTGGACTTGAAGCATGAACAAGCACAGGCCCACACATACCTTGTGCTGAACTTATTTAACTATAATGGGGGTAACGAGGATCGAACACTAGACCACTTGGTCAAAATGGCTCTGATACTATCTCAAAGATCCATTCAACCTAAGAGCTTAAGCTGTTAGATGAAGTCTTTGAATAAGTTGATATTCTCTAACACGCCCCCTCACACGAAAGCCCATTGGGCTTGAAGCGTGAACAAGCACAGGCCCAAACATACCTTGTGCTGAAACTTATTTAATTATAATGGGGATAACAAGGATCAAACACTAGACCACTTGGTCAAAATGGCTCTGATACTATCTCAAAGAACCATTCAACCTAAAAGCTTAAGCTGTTAGGTGAGGTCCTTGAATAGGTTGATATTCTCTAACATGCTACAATCCTATTACTCGGAAATCCTTTGTTTGTCTTGACGTTACATTTTTTGAATCGGTGCCATACTTCTTTGGTTTTGATATCTCTCCTTTGCCTACAGAGGTTCCTCTTCCTCTTCTAGTTGATAATTCCATTCCGGTGGTTCCCATTATGCCTGAGTCTCCACCTTCTCCATTACAGGAGCGTACTGAAAGACCACCAATCCATCAAGTGTATACTGATCGACAAAAACCAGCACCTCCACCACCTTCTACCTCGGAGGCAGATCTAGCTCCTTCCACAATTGAATTTGCTTTTGATCTTGACCTTCCTATTGTATTGCGGAAAGGTAAACGTAGTTGCATGCTACATCCCATATCCAATTATGTTTTTGTATCTCATCTTTCTGCTTCCCATCGCCAGTTTATTACCTTGTTGTCCTCTGTATCTATACCCAAGGATGTTCAGGAGGCTCTTACTTCGCCAGGGTGGCGAAAAGCTATGGAAGAGGAACTCTCTTCTCTTCATCACAATCATACATGGGAACTCACCAATCTTCACCTAGGTAAGCATGTTGTTGGTTGTAAATGGGTGTATGCTGTTAAGTATCTACTAGATGGGAGAGTGGAATGCCTGAAAGCCCATTTAGTTGCAAAAGGGTACTCTCAACTTTATGGTGTAGACTATGTCGAAACCTTTTTCTCCAGTTGCAAATATTGGCTCCGTACATGTGTTGATTTCCTTAACTGTCATGCATGATTGCCTCTATTTCAGCTTGATATAAAAATGCCTTTCTCCATGATGATCTTCTAGAGGAAGTGTACATGGAGCAACCACCAGGGTTTGTTGCTTAGGGGGAAGATGGTAAGGTGTGTAAGCTCAAGAAGGCAATTTATGGGCTCAAACAGTCTCCCCATGCTTGGTTTGGCAAATTTAGTGAGGTGGTGAAGGAGTTTGGAATGAGATAATGTCAAGTTGACCATTCAGTATTTAGCTATGACTCTGTAGCCGGGAAGATCTTACTAGTAGTTTATGTGGATGACATAGTCATAATTGGCAGTGATAGAGTTGGGATTGATAGATTGAAGACTTTCCTACAAGATCACTTTCAGACAAAAGATCTTGGGAAGTTGAAGTATTTCCTGGGTATAGAAGTTGCTACATCAAAGCAAGGCATAAACCTCTGTCAACGGAAATATGTCCTTGACCTGTTGGAAGAAACAGGGTTACTAGGTGCTAAACCAGCTGAAACTCCCATGGAACTGAATGTGAAATTGGGAAGTGACATAGGTGAATTGTTTGATAATCCTGGAAGGTATAGAAGGCTAGTGGGAAAACAGAATTATCTAACTATCACTAGGCCTGATATCTCATTTGCTGTCAGTGTGGCAAGCCAGTTTATGCAGAGTCCTTAGGTACCTCACTAGGATGTAGTTCTTAGGATTGTGCGGTATTTGAAGAGGGCTTCGGGTCGTAGGTTACTGTACAAGCCAGGAGGTGAGATCTTGAAATAGTTGGATACACCGATTCAGACTAAGCTGGCTCTGTATCAGATAAGATCCACTACAGGTTATTGCACCTTTCTTGGAGGGAATCTTGTGACATGGAAGAGCAAAAAGCAGATTGTGGTAGCAAGGAGCAGTGCAGAAGCAAAATACAGGGCCATGGCAAACACTGCATGTGAACTAGTGTAGTTGAAGAATATATTACAGGAAATCGGGTTCTCAATAAGAAAACCCATGAAGCTTTACTGTGACAATCAGGCTGCAATTCACATCTCATCCAACCTAGTTTTCCATGAGAGAACTAAACACATAGAGGTAGATTGTCACTTTGTAAGGAAAAGGTCATCAATGGTGTGATAAGGACAGAGCATGTGAGAACAGGTGATCAATGGGCAGATTTGTTCACAAAAGGGTTGAGTTTAGGAAGGGTGAGCTACATATGTAACATGCTGGGATTATATGATATATATTATCCAGCTTGAGGAGGAGTGTTAGAGTTGACTAATCAGGGGTATTTCAGTCTATCCATCTAAGTAATGTATTGTTTCTTCTTTCTCCATAACAAAGAAACAATCACTCCTTTTTAGCCTCTCTGTGAATCTCCTATTGATTGGTGAGAAACCTGCAAAAACCTAGGCATTGAAAAGGAGAAAACTGGGTTGGTCTAAACTAGATTATATTGGCTTTGATACCATGATAAAGTTCGGATTGAAACCACGACAAGGGAGGTCGGTGACAAAAAGAAATTCTTGTCTGAATACCTGCTTGGAAGATTTGAAGGTGAAACCCCTTCGCTATAATTCTTGTGCAAATACCTGCTTGGAAGATTTGAAGGTGAAACCCCTTTGCTATCCTTGGTGGAGAAATGGGCTATGAAAGAGTGGTCTCTAGTGGGGGTCTGGAAATAATGAAACTGATTCAAGACTTGTGCCTATTCATATTCACCTTGGTAGAGAAGGCTTGACATGTATCCAATTCATGGTTCAAAATATCGATACAGGGCAATATGCCGGTAGGGCATATTAGCCTGTATTGGTATTGTTTTTTTTTTAATTTTTTTTTGAATCTGGTTCAGAGGAGCCGGTCTACCCCTTGAACCACTTGCCTACCCGAAACACCCCCTGTAGGAGTGTATCGGGAAGGCTCCAGTATGATACGTATTGACTGATACATGCCGATACATAACGAAATTTCGAACCTTGATCCGATGGAAAGGGTAACTTGTTAGGTGGAAGAGCCATTATGCTAGACTAGTGGAGAGGCAGTGTGGGATGTTATACAAATGAGCCCTTGGCCTAGCTGGTTCTAGAGGACAGTCTATTCAAGGATTTTTGGCTCCCCTTTGCGATTATGGTGCCCAAAATTGATAGAAGCCATTGGAGATTACTGTGGGGGATTTATCCAAATGGCTGACTCAACATTGGAGATCGCCACTTGTGAGTGGGTGAGAATCCAAGTTTGTTGGAAAGGTGGTATAGTGCCACGAATGATGGGAATAGTAGTAAGGTATGCCATGTGTATTGTCACGATTTGGCTGGAACTAGATCTAGGAGCTCGTCCCCTTCTGTCAAAGCTAAGAAATGCAAAGACAATCTTAAGAGAAGAGGTGATAAGGAGATATGAGAAAGGAGAGATGAATGCTTTTGCAAACCCACTACAAGTTGATGACGAGCAAATAGCAGCATTATTGGATCTTTGGCATCGAGTTTTCCAGAACTTGAAGTGTTAGAACGGGACGAGAAGGCTGACAAGAAAAGAAGGGAAAGACACAACAGCTATTAGATCAAGTCAAGGGTGCTGAAGTGAGATTAGAAGAGAGTCGTTTGATCTTTGATGTGGTAGAAGATATTCAAATGATGGGACAAAAGTTCAAATTCCAAATTTCAAATTTGAATGAAGAGGACATGTGATGGGGCACTAAAAGATATTTTAAGGAGTTGATAAAAGATTGCATGTGAGAAATGGAAATTTCTAGGCCACATGCCAAGGGCCTATAAGATCAAATTGACTTGAGTTGTGGGTCTATTTGAGGAAGTAGATAAGAAAACACCAATGGCCTTTTAACAAAGATCAAACTGAAGTGGGGAGAAACCTAAGAGAACTAAACCGTATAGTCCTCTTGATGGTAAATGCCCTAATCCAAGAGTAATCAAACTTAAGGAAAGGAAGAACTGACAATGGAGACTAAAGCCGGCCATGGTGGAAGAAAAAGAGAAGAAACTCGAATTGGGATTTGCTCCTCATAGAGCACTCCCCACCGACCTTACAACACATCCCATCGTGTTGGGAACATCTCTCCATGAATAACAAGTATAGGAGATGTTCCGATGTACAGTTGGGACATGCTATGAGGTTGGTGTGAGGAGTGTCCTGTGAGGAGCATATTCAAACTCAAGGAACTCATAGATGATGATGCAACTTCATATGTAGGCTCAATGGAAGAGTCACCACCAGTGGGATTATTTGGCGGCCCTAAATTTAAAGGTGGTCCTAGCCATCTAGTGTCTCCATGAGAAGATTTGGCATTGGTAGAGAAGGAGGAACCCTGGTGACTTCAAGTATATAGAATCTCTAGGGAGAAGACGTAATACCTCTACAGGTAGTGCTTCCTTAAGTCCAATTTGTCTATAGGTAGAGGGATCTTTGTCGATTACAGAGTTTCAAAACATGTTGCAAAAATAGACAAACAACTGGCTTGGGAAAAAAAATCAAGGGAGGATGGAGATAAGTGCCCAACAAAACGATAAATAGATCGAGATATTTCCTTAACCAAGTTGGGCAGAAGAATAAGTGATGTTGGATTGGGTTTTGTCAAAATATCTCAATTTTTGAGAGTTTCTGGGGGTGTCCTTTCATGGACATGTAGAATAGATGATTAATTGCTATTGAGCAAAGGTCTTTGTAAGATTGTGGAAGGGCCAATGCAAAGGTAAAAAACACTTGAATGGTAAACACAAGGAGATACTTAGAATTACTTGGGGATTAAATGATAATGTTGGAAAAGCGGAGGGAGCTACGAGTAAGAGGAAGGGGAGATAAATACTTACAAATTGATCAAGATGAAACTAATGTCCTGGAATGGTCGTGGTCTTTGTTTGGGAAGAAGGGTTCTAATAAGCTCGACTCAAACTTCATAGCTTTGATTCCTAAGAAGAAGGAGGCCAAGTTCCCAAAGGATTTTAGACCCATAAGTTTGGTGGGGAGTCTCTATAAAATAATAGCAGAGGTCCTTTTTGGGAAATTGAAATAAGGTGTTACCTTTAGTAATTTCACACTTTCAAGGTTTGTTTGTTGAAGGGAAGTAGATTATTGACCAAATCTTGGTGGCTAATTAGTGTGTAGCAGAAAAAAGAAGAGCAAGGGAAAAGGGCTGATTTGCAAATTGGACCTAGAAAAGGTCTATGATTTAGTGGATTAGTCTTTCCTCCTTGAGATTCTAGATAAGATTGGCTTGGGTGAATGGTGGAGATTGTGGATTAAAGGTTGCTTAAGCTCAGTGCACTACTTGATTTTGGTCATAGAGTGGCTAGAGAATTCTTCCTATAAAAAGTAGGTTTGAGACAAGGAGATGCTCTAATCCCTGTTCTTGTTTACTTTGGCTGTAAGGTGCTAAGTAGGATGATCATAAAGGCCGACTAGACTAACTTGATTAGAGGTTGGAGGGTGGGAAGAAACAAGGTGGGCATAGATTATAAAGGCAAAACTGGTTGCAAGGGTACAGGTGGGTATACATTGTGAAACATAGAGTTGATGGGAGCATAGAAAGATAACAAGGCAAGACTGGTTGAAAGGGTTTACACAAAAAGAGGGCATAGATTACAAAGAGGCCTTCACCCCAGTTGCAAAATTCAATACTATAAAAATTTTGTTGTTCCTGGCTGCAAATTTCTCATGGGAATTACATCAACTTGATGTGAAAAATGCTTTTCTCAATGGAAACCTGTAGGAAGAAGTCTTTATGGATCCACCTCTGGGATATGACATGAAAAGTAAGGTTTTCAAGCTGAAGAGAGCTTTGTATGGTTTGAAACAATTGCCTTGGGAATGGTTTGAAAGGCTGTGCAAAGCAATGAAAGTTGTGGGATATACTCAAGATAGTGCAGAAAACACCTTGTTTTATAGGAAGAAGGGAAAGAAACTAACTGCATCGATTGTATATGTTGACATGGTAATCACTGGAAATACTCTGGAGGAAATCAAAGGCTCAAGAACTTCTTGGCTTCAGAATTTGAGATCAAAGATTTGGGTCCCTTAAGATATTTTATTGGAATAGAAGTGGCAAGGTCTAGTGAAGGGATATATATTTGTCAAAGAAAGTATGCACTGGACTTTCTATAAGAGAGCGAGAAATTGGGGAGTAGACCGGCAGATACTCCTATAAAGCTGAACCATGGACTTCATGAAGTAAATGAGGATGCCTATCCTGATAAAGAAAGGTATAAAAAGATTGCAGTTAAACTTCTCTATCTATCTCTTACTAAACCGGACATTGCATTTCAGTTGAAAGAATACTTAGATATATAAAGTCATGTCCAAGAAAAGGCTTGTTGATCAGAAATAATGATAAAATGGAAATTGTTCTATATTGATGCAATTAAGGAGGCTCTGTTGGTGATAGGAACTCAGCAACTGGGTATTGTACCTTCATTGGAGGTTGTAGAATTATTATGGCTTCGAATTCTAATGAAGGAATTGGGTGTTGAAGTTGTTGGACCTATCAAGCTCCATGACAATCAATTAGCAATTAATATAACACATAACCTTGTTCAACATTACTGGAGAAAACACATTGAGATTGATTTGACACTTTGTTTGAGAGAGAATCATTTCTTCTGACGTGTATTCCTTACATTCCTTCTTGAGGACAACTTGTTGATGTGCTCTCTAAAGCATTGCTGAAAGCTAGGTTCGTTAAGTTTCTGGGCAATCTGAGCATGATAAATATCTATGATCAGCTTGAGGGGCAGCATTGTAAGCACTGAGTTTTCTGGGCCCAGCCTATCTATTTTATATATTGCAGTCGTGTATTGTATTTGTGGGTTTGGGATTCTTATATTTAGTTATATATTATTTTTTTTTTTTTTTGTTCTACAGTCTGTTAAGGGCACATGTAATTTTTCACTGTTTTTAAAGCTAATATAAAACCTAATGTGACCTGAACAGCATGTAATAAAAGCTGCCACCACTTCTTCAAACTCTCTTCTCTCTTCAAGCTCTGAATACAAATAACCATATCCAGGAGGAGAATCCATAAACACTTCCTTATGTAAGTCTCCATTCAAGAAGACATTTTTGGCATCTAGTTGATGTAGGTCCCAAGAAAAATTAGTTACGAAAGACAACAAAACTCGTGTGGTGTTTAGCTTTGTTACCAGTCTTGTTTTGTATCTTTCATCTGAGCCATCTTCTTTATGCTTCACAGTATACACCCATTTACACCCCACAGCACTCATTTCCCTCTGGTAGATCCACTAATTCTCAAGTTTTGGTTTTCAATAAAGCCTTCAATGCTCTAATACCATATTTTCTGATCTGCACCTGTTTTAGATTAGAAAGGAAGAGGAACAATGGAGAAAACTGAAGGAATGAACGGCAGCAAAAAGTATTCTGGCCAGCCCTAGAATTAGTATTTATATTGGATGCTAATTACACATAAACGTACAATTATTCCCCTCTTTAGTTACACCACACAAACAAATAATAAAAGACCCAAATGGGCCCAATAACTCATTAACTCTAAGAGAGAAATAAACAAAACATAAAGCTCAGCTCATGTCAATCACTCATTATGACAGTCTTATATTGCAGGCACAATCCATTAAGGAAATTTACTTACCAGATATCAAAGTATTGTACCAGAAAATCACTGCAAATTTGCAAAAGGTAATTAACATTTTTTTTCCTTTTGCTTTTATATCATAAATTAATGTGAAAATCAAAGATATCAAATTATCAAAAATGAACCAATATGAAGAAATTTACCAATTGTTTCTCATCATTTTGTCTCCATTTCTGGTATACTTTGTCATTTTATCACATTACAGCAAGACTCTCTTACACAGCCACCGAAGTCAGAACAAAATAGCAAGTTAAAAACACTTAAGATCATGCTGGATTCGTTTATACATTTTTTGCATCTTCCAAAGAGTAACATTGGACCTTCAGATAAAGAGAAGCTGGATAACTTTGATAGAAATATTATTGGTCTTCTTAACTCCATGAGGGCCAAGAAGCATGTCTCTGGAAACCAGCAAGGACAGCAGCAGCTTCGTCCACCTTGTGCTCAGTCACACACCATGCAGCAACAGCAGCAGCAACTACAATCTCAAATTCATTTGATGCCGCCTCATGAAAAACGGATGAACACCCAGATGCAACCAATGAACTTGCAAAGTTCTGTGACATCCATAAAACCAGCTGCTGTAACAAGCATGCGCCATGGTTCCATTCCTCAATCAACCAGTTTGGGTTTTCCAACTGCACAACCAAACATGACAAGTTCACTTCAGAATTTGGAGTCTGGACAAGGAAATGCGCGTAGTTCGTTGCAGCAAAGAGTTATTGGATCTCTGCAACACAACACTATGATTACAACTCAGCAGGAAAACATTAACTCTGCATCACAAGGCCCTCTGATGTTGCGTCCTAAAATTTATTCCTATCAGCCAAGTTCTTATATGCTTCAAAACCAACAATTGAGGCAACAACAAGAGCAGCAGGTTATTCAGACACAACAGCTGAAGCAGCAATGTCAACAGCGCCAGGTGCACCAGCAATTGTTTCAGCAACAGAAACCTCAGAATCTGCAGCAGCAGTTACACCAGCAAAAGCAACAGCAACCTGTAGGGAACCACATGTCACTCCATCATATTAATGATGCTGATGACATGAATATGAAACAAGGCATGAGTGTTAAATCAGGAACATTTCAGAAGCCCTACATGGCAGGTCAGCACTCAGTTTATCATAATCAACAGAGAAAACCAAATGCTTCCATTCCTATTGCTTCTCCCCAGCTCCTTCAAGCTACATCCCCTCAAATTTCACAGCATTTTTCACCACAAATTGACCAGCAAAATTTGCATTCTCTGTCAAGATCTGGAACACCTTTACATTCTGCAAATTCACCTTTCGTTGTTGCTTCTCCTTCTACTCCCTTGGCGCCATCTCCTATTCCTGGGGATCTTGAGAAACAATCTCCAAGTGTTTGTTTGCTTTCAAATACTGGAAACACTGGACAACCACAAACAGATATTACACCGTCCCAAGGCCAATCCCAACTTCTTTCCATTGCCACACCTGGCATATCACCCTCCCCCTTGCTTGCAGAGTTTACTGGTCCAGACATTGATCTGGGTACTACATCCACTATTAGTTCTGAAAAATCAGGTGCTACAGATCGGCCTCTAGAGCGCTTAATTAAAGTGGTTAGTATGTCTGCTTTTATGTCCATTCTCTTTCTTGGGATGAACTTCCAATTCTAGCTATGCAAATGATAAATTTCTCCATGTTATTTTCTTTATAGAGAGATAAAGAATACTAAAAGAAAATATCATTAAAGAAAATAGAAAAGAACATCTACTAAAAGGAAAAAATAGAAATAACTGAAGAGACTAAAAGCCTACTTATATAATATATATATATATATATATGTATATATGTATGTATGTATGTATGTATGTATGTATGTATGTATGTATGTATATATATTAAAAGAGAATAAAAATCAGATCTAAGAGTTGCTTGATTCAAATCTTCAAAATCTCGAAGGCTGAAGAAAAAAATCCATGATAAGAGGCCCTATATTACCCACTTCTACTATCATTCCCTTTTTCCTTCAAAAACTTTCTATTTCTTCCCTTACGGATACCCCAGAAAACTGCATATGGTAAAACATTCTATCATAACTTTTTGTTCTTTCCACCAGATAAATGAGGCTACATAGAAAAACCATCTTGAGGATGAGCGGGACTGAACATATTTGCCCAGACAGAGCAAAGAAATATGACCATATAAACTCTTCTTGATTGAAGCACATGATATAAAGAAATTCCAATAAACATGGAAATGCCTCCACCCTAGATATGGATTTCTCAAAGTTCATTTGGAGCCACTTTATTTCTAATGCTTTCATCATAAGTGGACTTCCACAATAAAGGATCTTAGGATGTTCTTCTACCACATTTGCACCAGGTGATGAAGGCAAAATCCTTGAGGCTTCTGACCTGAGGAACATATTTGTACACTCCACTTCTTCCATCAAGCAAAGTTCTAAATGTTTGCATCACCTGTTCTTCTCTTCAAAACACTGATTCAGTATCAAATTTCTAGATCTCAACCTATACAATCTTGGACATAGATCCACATAACATTGCTGGCTTACACAACCCATTCTCCACATACCTAACTATAGAACCTTCACCTTCCAAAAACTTATTATGTGCAAGGAATTGCTGAAAGTTTATTGTTCCCTTCCATAAGCAAGCTCCATAAGAAGTAGAAACCTCTCTAAATCCAACTCAAAGAAAATGGGCATCTTTGTGGACCTCCTTGACCCAATGGGAATCTTTGTGAAGTTTACTTTAGTTTAATTGTCTGTGTGCTAAATATCTTTGATGTTCCAACTTTTCAGGTTAGATCTATATCATCTAAAGCATTGGGTGCTTCTATGGGTGAGATTAAGTCAGTTGTTAATATTGATAGAATAACAGGGTCAGAACCTAGCAAGGAATCCATACATTCTATTAATGAGGATTTGGTGGCAATGCAAAAGCTTCATTTGCAAAGAAGAAAATTCTTCTCACAAGATGTCATATTTCAATGCCTTGATACTTTGGTGGTTGAAGCCTTTGGTTGCAGCAATGATGACCAACCTTTGAGTCATGTGAAGAAAATAGATTCTGTTGATCAGGTCATGGAAGACAAAAGGTATGCAACAAATAAAATGAAACGTCAGACAAGTTCAATGCCCTTGAATGATGTCTCATCGAGCATTACAGATGATGATTTCGAGCAGTCACACTCTCTGGAAGTGTGTGAGTTCAATTCAACTGCGACATCTAGGATCAAAAGACCTAGAATTGAGGTATGATGTTTGTTGTTATGCTTTGTTCTATGATATTACAAGCTATTAATGAAGTTGTCTATGTGGTTGCATAATTTTGTTGTCTCTAGTCATATAAAGAAGTTTCTCCTGACCATCAAACCTACTATTTGAATCATGTCCACAATATCAGTGATATTTGGTGAAATCTCCCCATTCATCAGGGATCGATTCAAAATATCAAAATTTTTTCCTATTTTTTGATAAAAAAAGCTGAATGTATTTCATTAAATAAGTAAGAAAGAACACCAAACTGCCAATCAAGGTGTTCAGCAGGCCAATGAGTACAAAGCAGCTTTTATCAAAAGAAGCCTAAAAAGCAGAAAAAAAAAAGAAATAGGAACAAATCTGTTGCAGATTACAACCTGGCCCCAAGTAGCCCCATTCAAGGATATCCCTCCCAATCCTATCTCTTGCCAAAGAATCAGCCACCCTTAATTGCACGGGATCTGATCCTGGGTCCTCATCCAGCATATAATATTTTGGAAATCACCCTCAACTTCCATATTCCTCATTCCCTGCAGAATCATTAGTTTTAAGCCTTGAATCCCGAAGAGTTTGCATGGTTGATTGCATTGGGCAGTATTTTAACTCAATCCTATTTCATTAAAGTCTTTTCCTAAAGGAATAAATGAGGATTTGGTGATTGGATAATAATTGACTTGCTATTTTGATAAAATATCACTGAAACTTTATGATATTTGATTGAAGTCTTTTCCTAAAAGAATAAATGGGGATTGACTTACTATTATAGAAGGGGATTCAAAACGAAGAAGCTGGATAGTGGAATCATATAGCAATGAAAGGAAGAAATTCAAATGGTTGACACAAGACATGGAAATAGTGGTTTAATGTGGGCCATGTTGGGCCCACATTTTCGTGCTGCCCATACTGTATTGGGTCGTGCCAGCCTAGCAAGGCTCGTATAGGTTAGGGGTGGAGCCCGAGATGAGTTGGGGCCTCGGACTGGGAAAGGCCAGGCTGACCTGTATTATTCCATTTCAAAAAAGTAAAAACTCAAAAAATAATGAAAAATTGATGGAAAAAAATGACAAATTCAATTATTGTAGAAACAATTTGAAAAAAAAATCATCTTAACATTTTATTCTATACGAATAATCAATTCATACAATCAAAATATAAAATGATTAAATGAAATTGAAAAAAATTACAATGAAATTGAAAAAATGCTATAACAAAATTGAAAATAAAAATATACAATGAAATTGAAATAAATTACTAATAACTTATAAGGTACAAATAAAATTGTAAAATTCAAAATTTAAAATAATCTAAAAAATTTTCTTCTAGTCTTACTTTCCTCTTCTCCTGGTGATACATTGGATGGCGTGTCATGCCCCCCTTTATCTTGTAGTATATCTTTTGCATCCAACCAATCTTTGAAACAAATGCACATCTACAATGTTTCATCTATCATTTGACTTCCCTTATCTAGCAACATGTTTCTTGTACTAAAACAAGATTCCAATGCTATTGTGAACATTAGAGGGGTTAGTTGATCACGTGCCATAGCAGCAAGAACGGGATAATTATTTTCTTGAGCTCTCCACTAGGCTAAAATATCAAAGTTTCCTATGTTGGACTGTAGAGAGGATGAGGGCTAATTTTGTAATTTTACCTTCTTTTATTTGGTTCTTTTGTATATCTCTTTGTAAATTACTGTACATATTTTACACTTGTAAGGACAGAACTGTCCATTCTCACATTAATATATAAATATCTTTTTCTGGGTGTGTGGGACTGTACACATCCATCCATTTTCATGTGACTCTCTTGTCTCTTCTCTTCTTCGACTGAAACTGACATGGTATCAAAGCAGGTTGCTCTCTGATCTTATTCTTGCTTCTTTATCACTTTCTGTGGGTAGTAATTTCATCTCTCTACTGAGATCTACTGAACCCTTCAACCGGTGGAGTGTATAGGGTTTTTTTTGATCAACCCTACCTACTGTACAGATAAAGTTCGAACTCCGCATGAGAGATTTCACTAGATCTCTCTTGGGAGATCTCAGATCAGGGCCAAACTTCAGATCTGGTGTCGCATAGACCAGATCTATCTGCCGTACAAATATCTCTTGATTTGGTGAAGTTTTGATCCTCTTCCTTGGGCAGCTACTACTTATAGTTTCCTTTTTTGGACTGTTGATTTTTCAACTGAGGTTTCAGACTTTGTTTTCTTACTCTAAGGGTCTCAGTGATTCCTGGTGATTATTATCTCACTCTCAAGGTATTCCTCTTGACTTCTGGTTATTGTTATAGTCTTTCTTTGGTTTCTTGACTGAATATGGGATCTGAAAGGAGTGACATCATATCTGTGAAATTCGATGGAACAAACTATGCTCTCTAGAAATTCCATTTCCAATTATTTGTTGAAGGGAAGGGTATGTGGGGCTATCCGGATGGTACCACAGCCATTCCTGATGCTACAGATGCTAAAGGGCTGAAACAGTGGAAAATCAGTAATGCCCAAATAGTTTCCTAGATATTAAGTTCAATTGCTGTTGACGTAGCTATCCATATGAGGGGCCTGAAAACTGCTAAGGAGATGTATGACTACCTTGAGAAGGTATATCAGCAGTCAAATACGTCCAGACAATGTCAGATTGAAATGGAAAAATTCTCATATACCCAGGGGGAGAGAAGAATACAGGAATATTATGCTGGTTTTGTTAATCTATGGACAAAATATGAACTTGTTCATCTTGGGGCCACAACGATTGATTATTGTGACAACTATGAAAAGGCATTTCGATCAAAGGAAGATCATGCACTTTCTTATGCACCTTAGACCCGACTATGAGTTGATAAGATCTAGCATACTCAGCAGGGAAGATGTGCCTGACCTGGACACCATATTGGGTAAACTATTAAGGGAGGAGACTAGACTATACTCTCAGTCCTCCCTTAATAGCAAGAAGAAACATGGACATGATACAGTTTTTCTAGCTATAAATAGGTAGATTAATCCTATTCAGTTCTAGGTTCAAAGTATGTAAGAAGAAGAAGAAGAAAAAGAAAAGAATAAGGGTTCGGCCAGGAGAGAAAAAGTCACCTAGCCCAGCCGACTCACTTTGTATTTATAATGTATAATCTGAATTACAAAAGACAGTATTGTCCCTTATTAGAGATGGGACACATAACTAAACTTCAATAAAACGGACCATTCACTTTTTATTAGATAGAGAAAAGACCAAAATACCCCTAAACTATCGACTCTAACACTCCCCCTTAAGTTGGAGAATATATGTCATATAGTCCCAGCTTGTCACATATGTAATCTATGTAATCTACTCTGCCCCGAGACAGCTCATTTGTAAATAGATATGCCCACTGGTTTCCTAAACTCACATGAGATGTAGTTTTTTTTTTTTTTTTGATCAATCATGAGATGTAGTTATCACTCCACTGATCACTTTTTCTCTTACAAAGTGGCAATCGACTTTAATATGCTTTGTTCTCTCATGGAAGATTGGATTAGAAGAGATGTGTACAACAACTTGATTATCACAGTATAACCTCATGGGTCTGTCAATTGAGAACCCCATCTCTTGTAACAAATTCTTCAACCATACTAGTTCATATGTAGTATGAGCCATAGCCCTGTACTCAGCTTCTGCACTACTCCTTGCCACCACTGTTTGTTTCTTGCTCTTCCTAGTTACCAGATTGCCACCAAGGAAGGTACACTATCTTGTAGTGGACCTTCTGTCTGACACAAAACCAGCCCAATCAGCATCTATATACCCTTCTATCTCAAGAATTCCTCCACTTTTGTATAACAGACCACGACCTAGCACCCTTCAGATACCTAATTATCCTTATAACTGCTTCCCAATGAGGAACCCAAGGATGTTGCATAAACTGACTCACCATATTTACAACAAATGATATATCTGGCCGTGTGATAGTTAGATAGTTCAATTTTCCCACCAACCTCTTGTACCTTCCAGGATCATCAAACTCTTCACCTGCATCAATACTCAACTTAGCATTTGGTTCCATAAGTGTTTTGGCTGGTTTGGCACCTAACAACCCTGTTTCTTCAAGCAGGTCAAGGACATATTTCCTTGACATATGTTAATTCCATGTCTTGACCTTGCAACTTCTATTCCCAGGAAGTATTTTAGCTTACCTAGATCCTTCGTGTGGAAGTGATCCTGTAGGAAGTTTTTCAATTTGTCAATCCCATTGTTGTCATTGCCAGTTATGACAATATCGTCCACATACACAACTAGCAAGATTTTCCCATCTTTTGAGTCATGGTTGAACACATAATGATCTACTTGACACTGTTTCATCCCAAAGTTTTTCACTACTTCACTGAATCTCCAAAACCACGCACATGGAGATTGTTTCAGCCCATAAATTGCCTTTTTAGGTCTACAAACCTTACCATCCTCCCCCTGAGCAACAAACCCTAGTGGTTGCTCCATATATACTTCCTCAATTAGATCACCGTGCAAGAAGGCATTCTTGATGTCAAGTTGCGAGAGGCTAGTCATACATTGCTGCTAATGAAATCAATACTCGAACTGAGCCAATTTTAGCCACAGGAGAAAATGTCTCCATATAGTCAACACCATACAATTGAGAATATCCCTTGGCAACTAACCTGGCCTTTAATCGTTCCACACTGCCTTCTAGAAGATACTTCACTGTGTAGACCCACTTACACCCAACAACATGCTTACCGGGAGGGGGAGTAGTAAGTTCCCACGTGTGATTGTGTTGTAAAGCAGATAATTCCTCTTCCATTGCTTGTCACCACCCTGGAGAGGTAAGAGCTTCCTGGATAGTTTTGGGAGTGGAAACAGAGGATAGCAAGGATATAAAATGGCGATGGGAAGAAGAAAGGTGAGCTTCCATTGCTTCGGGTCGACGGTTTGACTGTTCGGTTCAAACGAACACCCTGTTCTGACAACAAAAATTAAAAGTAAAAAAATGACCAAAAACCATTTAATGGGTCGACAGGTCAATGGTTTGACCGCTCGGGTCAATAGGTTATTGACCGACTCAATAGTTTTTGTCCAAGGATCGGGTTTGGGGTAAAAGGGAACCAGTTGCCTAGACAGTTCCCGGGCCGAACAATCTGCCCGTCTGGGTCAATGGTGGTTTGAAAACCATGGTTTGAACTCTGAAGTATCTATGTTATGCTGGGAGGACTACTTTTTCCAAACTTTCAGATGTGATTCAAACCAATAAAATTAGCAGAATGTTTTAGATTAAAGCAAAAGAAAGTAAGGAAGAAGAGGAAGACAACAAGAAGAAGAAGAAAGATTGGAGAAGAAAGGAGTTCGTTAATCTCCTCTTTTCCCCCACTAATCTTTTAATAAACTTACTTAAGTTACAAAATTTACAAGGTTTCCCTTAAGTAGACATCCACATCAGCACTATACTTAGAAAAAATAAACAAGAGCTAAAGGCCCAATAAGAAAACATAACAAGAAAGAACTAATAAGAAAGACACTAATGGGCTAGGGCCCATTCAGCCCAATCTCTCTACAATTCCCCCTCAAGCTGAGTATAGATATCCATCATGCCCAGCTTGCTTATATAGTGAACCAGCTTTCCTTTAGGAATACCTTTTGTCAAAACACCAGCCAACTATTCTTCAAAAGCAACAAATGGTAGATAGTGTTATGGGCCCGGGAATAGGATCTTGTCACGGGTCGGTCCACGGGGAAAAGCTGCTGTTTTCCCTTATTCCTCCCCTTCCTAGCTGAACCTATCTTGGCGTCCTAGAGGGTGATTTGTCCAAGAGATCACTGAACTCTCCTTTTACTCTCTTTCTTGACTGGAAATTTTGATATCCTTATTCAATAATTTCAGCTCCTTAAATAGGAGATTACAAGAGGTAAGAGTCCTCCTTGTAGGAAGACTCCTTGATAACTAAACTGCTTACAGATAAGATAGATAAGACTCCTAGATAAGACTAACTAAACTGCTTACAAATAAGATAGATAAGACTCCTAGATAAGACTCCCTACTCAAAAAGGATAAAAACTCCCTAAGATAAATCAGACTCTATACTAATCCTTATTAGAACAGATAAGATAAGAATAAGAAAGCAGATAAGATAAGGATAAGGTAAGATGAACTGTGGCTAGCTAGATAATCTGATGAGGGTCCCACATTACTGCTGCTGCCGGCGGCGGTACTTCTTCCCCACGAATGCATCCATAACAGATAGACTTCTCTTGAGGCAACCCTCTCTCATATAAAATGCCTGTCAACTTCAATGTGCTTAGTTCTGTCATGTTAAATAGGATTATGTGCAATGTTGATAGCAACCTTGTTGTCATAGTATAACATCATTGGCTTCTCACAGTCTATACCCAATTCATCTAAAAGTGATCTCAACCACAAAAGTTCAGAAACTTCATGTGGTATTGCCCTGTACTCTACTTCAGTTGAGGATCTTGCCACTACACACTGCTTCTTACTCCTCCATGATACAATGTTCCCTGCTACCATAGCACAGTAACCTGAAGTGGACCTCCTATCATCAATACATCCAGCCTAGTCAGCATCAGTGTATGCTTCCAGCTTCATGTGTCCATGCTTAGCAAACAAGATACCTTTCCCTGGAGTCCCTTTTAGATAACATAGAACTCTCTCAGCAGCTGTTAAATGTGTATCTGTAGGAGAATGCATAAATTGGCTGATTATACTAACTGCATAGGAAATATCTGGCCGAGTCATGCAAAGGTATAATAACTTCCCGACTAGTCTCTGGAACACTCTCTTATCAAGCAATAGTTCACCTTTAGTAGCTGGTAACTTATGATTTAGGTCTATAGGAGTAGAAGCAGGTCGAGCCCCCAGTTTGCTAGTCTTTGCAAAGAGATCAAGAACATACTTCCGTTGAGAAATGAAGATACCATCCTTAGATCTGGCAACTTCAATTCCCAAGAAATATCTGAGTTCTCCCAAGTCTTTAATTTCAAACTCAGTGTTTAGAAAGCTTTTGAGATGAACAATTTCCCGAGTATCATTACTAGTAACCACAATATCATCAACATAGACAATCAGAAGGGTCATAAGGAATCTCTCCTCTTAACAAACAAAGTATGATTCGATTGAGTCTATACGTACCCAAAAGCAACAAGAGAAGCCCGAAATCTGTCAAACCAGGCTTTAAGAGATTGCTTAAGGCCATAAAGAGACTTCTTTAGTTTACAGACCTTTCCTTGCATCTCCTTCCCATACACCCCTGGAGGTAAAGACATATAGACCTCTTCATGTAGGTCCCCATTCAAAAAAGCATTATTTACATCAAACTGATGAAGAGGCCAATCAAAAGCAGTAGCTAAAGATAGCAAAACTTGAATTGAAGTCATCTTGGCTACTGGGACAAAAGTTTCTAAGTAGTCAATACCATACATCTGGGTATATCCTTTAGCAACCAAACAGGCCTTATATCTCTCAACAGTACCATCAGAATGATACTTATTAGTGAACACCCACTTACAGCCAACCGGTTCCTTTCCCTCAGGCAAATCCACAATTTCCTAGGTATTGTTCTTATGCAAAGCATGTAGTTCAGTCATCAAAGCACCCCTCCATTCTGGTTTTGACAAGGCATCTGAGACAGATCTAGGAGTCACATGTGTGGAAACAAAGGCAAGGAAGGAATAGTAGGAAGGGGAAAGAAGGTTGTAGGACAGGTGTTTGGAAATGCAATGAGTTGTACATTTCCATTTGCCTTTGCGAAGGGCAATAGGGAGATCAAGGTCAGGGAAGGTATCCGAAGTGGTAGAAGAGGGCTGACCAGTTACCTTAGTAGTGATGGGAGGAGCAAGAGGCACATTTGAAGGTGTGGAAACAACTTTCATGTCTCTGAGTCTTTGTCTCTGGTACCACCTCTGGATAATAGGATGGGAAGGAAAAGTATGAGGATAAATAGGAGGAGGAGGGGAAGTAAGGATAGATGACTCGACTAGAGGAGACTCTATAAAAGATTCAATGGGAATTGGAAGAGGAACAGATGGTGACAATGCAAACAATTCCTCTGAATGCTCCCCCTCAAGAGAAGTACCAAAGAAAGGAATAAACTCTACAAATGTGACATCTTTAGAAACAAAGCGAGTGCCACGAACCAGATCAAAACAGCAGTACCCCTTCTGTGTGGAGGCATATCCCAAAAAGACACACTTGTGTGCTTTAGGCTCAAGCTTATGTCTTTAATGACTATGAACATGAACATAGCAAGTGCACCCAAACACCCTGAGAGGAAGAGAAAAGAGATCCTCATTTGGGAAAAGCAAGCTAAAGGGAGTTTTAAACCCCAGAACCCGAGAAGGCATTCGGTTTATCAAGTATGTAGCTGTAAGAACATCACCCTAAAACTTAACAGGAACATGGGAAGCAAAAAGAAGGCTCCTCGCAACCTTAACCACATGTCTATTCTTCATTTTCTCCACTCCATTTTGTTGAGGAGTGTAGGAGCAGGAACTCTGATGAATAACTCCAAAGGTATCAAAGTAGGAGGAAAGGCTCTTCTCAAAATATTCCTTTGCATTATCAAATCGGAATATTTTGATTCGAGTGTTAAACTGGGTAAATATAAGCTCATGAAATTTTTGTACAATATTTGGTACTTCATCCCGGGATTTCATAAGGTAAATCCAGGTGTAACGAGAGAAATCATCAATGAAAAGAATGAAATATTTGTAACCCTCCATAGCAGGTAAATGATATGGCCCCCACACATCAGAGTGCACAATATGGAAAGGAGAATCAAATATTTTATTACTCATTGAAAAAGATTGTCTACAATGTTTTGCAAGTTCACATGACTCGTAATGAAGACTTGGTTCCACCTATCATATTCAGCACTTCCGTTCTTCGGTTCCTTCACTCTCCCATTGATATATCATATTTTCCCCCTAGCAGTGATGAAGAGTTTTATTCCCCTAGACCACTCAAGGTAGTTCAAACCATCAAAAGGAATAACAGCCATGGGGAAATTCATATCCATTCCTCCACTCACTCCATTGTGGCTCCCTAAAATCTCTGAAGTAGCAGAATTCTCAGACGACATGGTAAACACAAAGTTTTTTTTTTTTATCTAAACTCTTAACTTAGGATCCCTCCTTATATTGACAAAAGCTCCACACACAACAATTCGGTTCTTGACTTAATCTGAGCACAAAAAACAGCACCAATTTCCAAAGAAGAACTATGACGAGACTGATTTTCAGATCTGCATGAAGAACAGTCCCAGCCTACTGGTTTTCCAGTAAGTTCGACCACAGCATTAATCAATAAGAGAGATCCTATCACACATGAAATCAGACTAACGAGTAGAGAAAACAGGTCATCTGTGACTTACAGTCACCTTTTCACAGGTACAGGATCACACGATCCAACAAATAAAAGAGGTATAACCCTCACAAAAGTCTGCCGACATTTAGTGGTTTGGATTCATTTGTTCTCCACTTGGTACACGACCAAGGAAAGAGATAAAAGAAGAAAGAAAACTTTAGGGTTGTACCAGTTGCAGATCTGATTTGATCAGCCCAGATTCAATCCTCTGTTTTGCCCAGATTCAGTAACTTGAAGAGAAAACTTGGTCGCCCAGATTCAACAGCCTTGCTCTGATACCATCTTGGCAATAAATCCGGTTGAAATATGAGGAAGTAGAGAAGAGAAGGGAAGAAGAGAGAAGAGAAGAAGAAAGAAAGGAAGAAGAAAAGGTTTGGAGCAATGGAATAGTTTTGGCGGTGCCAGCTTCTATTATATTATATAGGGTGGCAGAAATAAGAAGGGAAAAGACTCTTGTGCCCCTGCTGTAAGTGAGTACAATAACAGAAAATAAAAAAAGGCTTTAACTAGCCAAACAGACCCTAACACAAATAACTAAATTATTTCAACAGCCCTTAAGTAGGCGTCCACATCAGCACTATACTTAGAAAACATAAAAAGAGCTAAAGGGCCATAAAGAAAAGGCCCAGTAAGAAAACATAACAACAAAGAACTAATAAGAAAGACACTAATGGGCTTGGGCCCATTCGATCCAGTCTCTCTACACTTTCCTACTTCAATGCACACCATTCTGGTCCCCTTCAATCATTCTTCTAAATTTTCAGTGTTCACATTCACTGTAGTTATGTCATTTAAATCAATTACAAGTAAAAACAATTTCAATTGACCTTTTCTTTAGCATCTAAAGGGATACTCGTAGGTTTCTTTGGTTTATTTGCTTATGATATTCAGTCAGAAATCATTATGATTCATGGAAATTGGAATGGATTATTGCACAATTTGTTTTAGTGAATTACAGCCTGATAAATAAATTCAGGGAGAGGAATGTGCCTAGAAACTTGTTTGGTATTAAACATTCCCATGCATTAACTCCCTAAACTTGCATAAGTATTTAAGTTTGTACCTAGTTTATTGCTCTAGTGGTCTTAAGACATTAAGAGGTTGAAAAATTAGTAGATTTAATGTTTAGTCACTGCCATTTTTTAATTATTTCCTTTTTCTCTTCTCAGTTCTGTTTTCTAGAGAAATAATAGTCTTTTGTTTCAGGCCAACCATGCACTACTAAAAGAAATCAGGGAGATAAACCAACAGCTAATAAGTACTGTGGTTGAAGAGGATACCATCCCAATTATAGGTTCTGACACTGATGAAAGTGGTGAAGGCACCATTGTCAAGTGCTCGTTCAGTACAGTGGCTCTGAAAGTGGACTTTATACCAGACTATCCATCATCACTAATGGTGCATTCCTTGAGACTTGCAAATATTTTCACCACACATTTATTGTCTATTTGCTTACTCACTTTTTGGTTATGGTTATGCAGTCACCAATTCTGCCTCTACGATTGCTTGTTCCCACAAATTATCCAGATAGTTCCCCAATACCCTTAGACAAGTTGCCTGGTGAATTGAGGTGAGAGTTATTTTTTGGTTTTCCTTTCAGGAACTTAAAATTTAACATGAAGCAGATCTCCACCCACCCTAAGTATATTGAGATCCTTGGTGTTGGTCCCATAATTTCCCTAAAATTCAATTCCATTAAGCTACCCTATACAAGGTTTAAAATGTTAGTGTTCGTGGAAATGTCTATCATCCAAATATAGGAAACATGTCAGAAATGCTGTATGGAAATATTGTGAAAATTATAGACAAAATAAAGCTAAGAAACTAAGGCTAATAGACAAAACAATATGATGTAGTTGTAAGATTCAGGGTTGAGTTGACTAGAGAAGAGAAGAGGAAGAAGAGAAAAAAGAGTGTGTTACTGTCCACATCCTCATACATGATATTTATAAAAGCCCTTACTTCATCGCCCAAATACAAATAAATGAAAAAAGACCAAAAAGGCCCTACATTACACATTCTCAAAACTCCCCTTCAAGCTGAGCATAGATATCTATCATGCCCAACTTTCCATAGTTCCTAACAAACTTTGGCTTGTGAACTCAGTGAGAGAATAAGCAAGTTGGTCCTTTGGTCTCACAAAGGGTAGGCATATCTATTCATTGGCTATTTTTCTCTGATAAAATGTCTATCCACTTCAATATGTCTTGTATAGTCATGCTAAATTGGATTATGGACAATGTTTATGGATGCTTTGTTGTCAATTGTCACAATAGAGTCTTATTGGGGCATCAGCTTGAATGCCCTATATTCTTCTCCATGATATCACATTGCCTCCAACTAAGGAAAAATAGCCAAATGTAGATCTCCTAACATCAATAGAACTTACCTAGTCTACATCTATGTAAGCCTCAATCTTTAGATGCTTGTGGTTGGAGTATTATATTCCTTTACTAAGGTGTCCCCTCAGATAGGTAAGAATCTTATTAACAACTCGCATGTGAGAAGTCTTGGTCTCATACATATATTGGCTCACCACACCCGCTACATAAGATATGTCAAGTCTAATCAAACAAAGACAAAAAGGCGATCAACTAATCTCTAATAGACCCTACTATTTGGAAGAGCATCTCCATTAGTAGTACTCAACTTGTGATTAGGTTTAGATGTGAATCAGTCCTCTAAAACTGATATAAACTTGGTTAAAATTAGAGATAAAAGAAAAAGAAAAGTAGAGAACAGCAGCACAAAGGAAGAAGATGGAGAAAAGAAGAGGAAGAAGAAGAAGAGTTCGAATTATCTCTTCTCTCCCTTCTCTAATCCTTTTGTTAAACTTCATTCTTTAGGCTAATTACAAGTATGCCCTTAAGTGGGCGGCCAGCTAGGCAGGAACATAAAGAGAACTTATAAAAAGAAATAACAGGCCCATAAAGATAGGCCCATTAACAAACAAATAAATAAATAAAACACTACAAGAAAAGATACTAGGGCCCATTTGACCCAGACTCTCTACACTCCCCCTCAAGTTGAGCATAGATGCCAATCATGCCCAACTTGCTTATATAGTGTGTCAGCTTCCCTCTTGGAACTCCCTTGGTCAAAACATCAACCAACTGTTCTTCTGAGGCGATAAATGGCAAGCAAACTTCTCCTGAATAAAATGTCTATCAACCTCAATGTGCTTAGTTCTATCATGTTGAACAAGATTATGTACAATGTTGATAGCTGCCTGGTTGTCATAGTAGAGCGTCATTGGCTTCTCATAGTCAACCCCCAATTCTTCTAAAAGTGATTGCAGCCACAATAATTCTGACACACCATGTGCCATTGCCCTGTATTCTGCTTTAGTAGAGGATCTGACAACTATAGATTGTTTCTTACTCCTCCATGAAGCAATGTTCCCTCCCACCAAAGCACAATAACCCAAGGTGGATTTCCTATCATCAACACATCCTGCCCAATCAGTATCAGTGTATGCTTCCAGCTTCATGTGTCCATGTTTGTCAAATAGAATTCCTTTCCCTGGAGTACCTTTCAAGTAATACAGAACACTTTCTGCAGCAGCTAAATGTGTATCTCTGGGAGAATGCATAAACTGACTAATAACACTCACTGCATAGGAAATATCCGGCCAATTCATGTAGAGATATAACAACTTCCTAAGCAATCTCTGAAACACTCCCCTATCAGATAAAAGTTCACCATCTGTAGCAGAAAGCTTATGATTAGGACCAATTAGAGTGGTGGCTGGTTTAGCACCAAGTTTACCAGTCTCTGCAAGGAGGTCAAGGACATGCTTGTGCTGAGAAACGAAGATACCATCCTTAGATCTAGCAACTTCAATGCCCAAGAAATACCTGAGATCTCCTAAATCCTTGACCCCAAATTTAGAGTTAAGAAACTTTTTGAGTTTACTAACCTCCTAGGTGTCATTACTCGTGACCACAATATCATCAACATAAACTATTAGAAAGGTCACCAGAGAGCCACTTCTTTTCAAGAAGGTATGGTCAGATTGAGTTTGTGTAACCAAATGAGATAAGAGCAGCCCTGAATCTCTCAAACCAGGACCGAGGAGACTGTTCGAGACCATAAATGGATTTCTACAGTTTAGACACCTTCCCTTGCATTTCCTTTCCACACTCTCCCAGAGGCAAAGGCATATAGACCTCTTCATGTAGATCTCCATTCAAGAAGGCATTTTTAACATCAAACCGGTGGAGAGGCCATTCAAAAGTAGTAGCAAGGGACAACAAAACCCGGATTGAAGTCATCTTAGCCATAGGGGCAAAGGTTTCAAGATAGTCAATACCATACATCTGAGTGTAGCCTTTAGCAACCGGCCTGGCTTTAAACCTCTCAATAGAACCATCAAAATGATATTTAATGGCAAATACCCATTTACAACCCACTGGTTCCTTCCCTTCTGGAAAATCCACAATATCCCAGGTATGGTTCTTATGCAAAGCATCCAATTCAGCCATCATAGCATCCCTCCATTCAGGTTTAGATAGGGCTTCTGGTACAGACCTGAATATCACATGGGAAGAAATAGAAGCAAGAAAAGAGTAGTAGGTAGGGGATAAAAGGTTATAGGACAGGTGTTTAGAGATACGATGGGTTGTACACTTCCGCTTACCCTTGCGAAGAGCAATAGGAAGATCAAGGTCTGGGAAAGAAGTAGATGGGTCAGAGGAAGGTGACTTGTTACCTCAGTAATGATGGGAGAAGCAAGAGGCTCTTCTATAGGAGTGGAAACAACTTGTCCATGTCTGAATCTGTGTCTTTGGTACCACCTTCGGAGAACAGGATGAGGAGGGATTACAAGAGGAGTAGGAATAATGGAGGTAGGCCCAATGGGAGAAGTGGACACCTCATCAAACGACTCAAAAGGAACAGGAAGAGGAACTGTTGGAGATATAGCAAAGGATTCCTCAGATTGTTCCCCCTTAGGAGGAATACTAAAGAAATTAGACTCAGCAAATGTGACATCCTGAGATACAAAGCGGGTGCCACTAATCAGATCAAAACATCTACTTTTGGGTCTTACTTCCCTTGAGTCCTACAACCAAGAGAAACCCTAGGTTTGAACTTGCTGAGTTCCCTTACACTCCTAGGTCTTCACTGCAGCAACCCAGAAAAGGAAGAGAGAAGATGAAAAGACAGCAAGAGAAGAGAGTGCGCCTGCTGAAACCAGGAAGGAGCTAATGATCCAATACCATGTAAACTGAGAAGCTGAACTCGAACTAGCAAAGAAGAGAATGAAACTTCTGAGATGCAGAGAATGTCGAACTGTACTTCTAGTCGACCATGCCTTTATTTATATATAAGTGAAGTACAAAGTAAAAGAAATTACTGGGATACCCCTAATTAGTGATGGGACACCCAGAAGACTTAAGACATAAACAAGATTAGGCCCATTAGCAAAGGCCYAGTTACAAGATAAGTTTAACATAAGAATGGGCTAATAGGAATTCTTATTAGCCGAACACACTCAAGCATTCTAACATATCATTCTAACAACCATAGTCAAGCTAGATGGAACTAATTATCTG
>NW_010729274.1:963741-977282 GCF_000365185.1 Nelumbo nucifera | reverse complement strand
CAAGTACCATACTGAAGAGATATCTGCTTGTGCACAGTTAGCAGCCATGAAAGCAGAATATGAAAAGTTTGGGAAGATGATCAGTCATCTAGAGGGTGTGACTTCTTCTTCCAACCCTTCGGGGAATTCAACCTCTTCTACATTTGCTCATTCAGGTATAAGGGCTTCTGCCAATCATGCATCCATATCAGGTAATCTCAAGATCCCTTGGATTATCGATTCAGGTGCTTCTGATCACATGACCAATCTTTCTACTTTGTTTGTTTCATATGACTTGTTTCCTGGACGTGATAAAATCACCCTAGCTGATGGTTCTCTTGCCCCTATTTCTGGCAAGGGAACCATCAAGGATACAGATTCTTTGTTCCTACCTTCTGCCCTTCATGTACCTAGACTAAATACAAATTTGTTATCTGTAAGTAGTTTAACTAAGTCATTAAACTGTTGTGTAACCTTCTTTCCTTCCTACTATGTTTTTTAGGATCTAGAGTCTCAGAAGGTGATTGGGAGTGGCCATGAGGCAAATGGAATATACCTGCTTGATACTCCAGGACAATGCCCTGATCAACCTGGGAATGTTGCTTTTGGGTCTGTTTCTTTAGAATCTATTAGTCGAATTATGTTATGTCATTTTCGTTTGGGTCATCTTTCCTTTTCTGCTTTGAGTCTTTTATTCCCTGAACTGTTTAAGGGAATTAGTTTGTCCAGTCTTCATTGTGAATCTTGTGAGTTGTCAAAGCATTGTAGAAACAATTATCCTTTGAGTAATAAAAGATCTTCTTTTCCTTTTAATATTGTGCACTTTGATGTGTGGGGGCCTTACCACTTACCCTCTATGGGTGGTTACAAGTATTTTATCCTGTTTATTGATGATTTTTCTCGGTTCAATTGGATATTCCTGATGAAATCTCGTGATGAAGTTCCAAGACTCGTGAGACAATTCCATGAATTTGTTCTAACCCTATTTGATACTAGGATTAAAATTTTTAGATCTGACAATGCAAAAGAATATTTTGAGAAGAACTTATCCTGCTATCTCTCTGACATGGGGGTTATTCATCAAAGTTCCTGTGTTAGGACCCCAGAACAGAATGGAGTTGTTGAAAGAAAAAATAGGCATATTGTTGAAGTTGCAAGAAGTATTTTGTTTGCTTCACATATTCCTACAAGGTTTTGGGGTGATGCTGTTCTCACTGCTACCTACCATATAAATCGTATGCCATTCGGGGTTTTAGGGTTTAAGTCTCCCTTCAGTCTCCTTCATCCAGACAAGGACCTTTTTCCTATTCCTCTTCATGTCTTTGGCTGCACCTGTTATGTACATATTCCAAGTGTCCAAAGGCATAAATTTGAACCMAAAGCCCACAAGTGTATCTTCCTTGGTTATTCCCCCACACAGAAGGGTTACTGTTGTTTTGATCCAAAGACTGGCACTCAGTATGTCTCAATGGATGTCACCTTTGATGAGCTTTCTCCTTTTTATGGTTCCTCCCTGGAAGGACATTGTCCAAAGGGGGAGGATTTGTCACAGGTGTTTGCTCTTCCTCTTCCTGTTCCAGTTGAGTCTTTTGATGAGTCTATTTCTCCTTCAAATGAATAAAGGGAGGATCAATCATTCCATTCTCCCTGTCCCAGTGTTCTTCCCCCTTTACCTCCTTGTCCTATCTTCAATTCCAAGGTGTATCAAAGGCAAAGATCCAGAAATGAGCAGGTTGCTTCCCCTACAACTCATGAGCCTCATGCACTTCCAGTTACAGATGAGACAACAGGTACTGTTTCAGCCCCCTTGGAGCCATCTTTCCCTGATCTTGATATTCCCATTGCTGTTAGGAAAGGAAAACGGAAGTGTACTGCACATTGCATTTCCAAACACCTTTCTTATAGTCTGCTTTCCCCTTCATACTTTGCCTATCTCTCTTCTGTTGCCTCTAACCCTATTCCCAGGTCTGTGTCAGAAGCTCTAAATATTACAGAATGGAGGGATGCTATGAGATCCGAAATTGATGACCTACACAAGAATGGCACTTGGGAAGTGGTTGATTTGCCTGAAGGGAAGGATCCAGTTGGTTGCAAGTGGGTCTTTACCATCAAATATCAGGCTGATGGCACCATTGAGAGGTACAAGGCCAGGCTGGTTGCAAAAGGCTATACACAGACGTATGGGATTGATTATCTGGAGACCTTTGCACCTGTTGCCAAGATGACATCTGTGAGGGTTCTTCTATCTCTAGCTACTCACTCTGACTGGCCCCTTTATCAATTGGATGTAAAGAATGCATTTCTGAATGGTGAATTACATKAGGAGGTTTATATGTCTCTTCCTCCAGAGATGTATGGAACAAATATGAAAGGAAAGGTATGCAGGCTGAAGAAATCTCTTTGTGGACTAAAACAGTCCCCTAGAACATGGTTTGAGAGATTTAGAACTGCCCTTGTTAACTTTGTCTATGTACAGACACAGTCTGATCATACTCTTTTTGTGAAAAGGAGTGGACCTCTGGCAATATACCTCATTGTGTATGTAGATGATATTGTTGTGACTAGTAATGATGTTTCAGGAATTCATGATCTCAAATCTTTYCTCCATACARAGTTTGAGATTAAAGATTTGGGGGAATTGAGATACTTCCTTGGCATAGAAGTTGCTAGATCCAAGGATGGGATTCTTATCTCCCAAAGGAAGTATGTTCTTGACTTGCTCTCTAAAACAGGGAAGATGGGTGCTAGACCAGTTGCTACTCTTATTGATATGAGTAATAAACTCTTTGCTTCAGATGGAACATTGTTAGAAGACAAAGGAGTCTTCCAAAGACTTCTTGGAAAACTTCTGTACCTATGCATGACTCACCCAGACATTGCTTATGCTGTCAGTTGCATCAGCCAATTCATGCATGCTCCCCGAGACACTCATATGGCAACAGCAGAGCGAATCCTGTGTTATTTGAAGGGCTTCCCAGGAAAGGGAATTCTGTTTGCCAAGCATGGTCATATGAAAGTTGAAGCCTATACTGATGCTGACTAGGCTGGAAACATTGATGAGAGAAGATCTACTTCTGGATATTGCAGCTTGGTGGCTGGTAATATTGTTTCTTGGAGAAGCAAGAAACAATCGGTTGTTGTTCGATCTTCAGCAAAAGCAAAATACAGAGCCATGGCACATGGAGTTTCTGAACTATTGTGGCTAAAATCATTGATGGAGGAACTGGGGGTTGAGCATGACAAGCCAATGATGTTATACTGTGATAATTAGGCTGCCATCAACATTGCTCACAACCCAGTGCAACATGATAGAACTAAGCATATTGAAGTCGATAGACACTTTATTCGGGAAAGAGTCTCTTCGGGTGAAGTATGTCTTCCTTTCATCACCTCTAAAGGACAGTTAGCAGATTTTCTCACCAAGGGCATTCCCAAGACCAAACTTCAGCATGATACTTGAAAGCTTGGCTTGATTGACATCTATGCTCAGCTTGAGGGGGAGTGTAGAGAAGATGGGCCGAATGGCCCATAGGCTGTTTATTCTTTCTTACTATTTATGTTCCTTTCTGTAATGGGCCTTATTCTGGGCCCATCCTCTTYTATGTTATGTTCTTGTAATTTCTTGCCCAACCAAGGGCCCCCCCTTGTAATTATTCAAAACTAACTTAATGAAATAGTGTTAGGGTGTTAGAGGGAGAGTGAAGTTCGAACCTCTCATACTCTAACCCTCTTTGCTGCCATCTCCCTCTTCATCTTCTACTCAATAGAAGCAGTCTTCTCTACAGTTTTTGATTCCTTTTGATTTCTACATCTATCCTAAACAGTCCCACACTCAAGGACTGTTTTTCTTCTAAGAACAATAGTGCAGTGATTGGGACCTCTTCTTTTTTGTGTGTGTGATGGGCAGAACCAGTTTTGTAGATTGAAATAGCGTCGGTGGGTGATTCGAACCTCTTCTATGTTATGTTCTTTTAATTTCTTGCCCAACTAAGGGCCTCCTTGTAATTATTCAAATTTAAGTTAATAAAATAGTGTTAAGGTGTAAGAGAAGAGAGCAAGGTTCGAAACTCTTATTCTCTGAACCCTTATTGCCGCCATCTCCTTCTTCACCTTCCACTCCATAGAAGAAGTAGTATTTTCTGCTGTTCCTTTTTGATTTCTGCATCTATTCTAAACAGTCCCCCATTCTTAAGGACTGTTTTTCTTCTCTTGCAATATTCACATACTAGCTCTTTCTTCTCAGTTGGACCCTTTGGCTTTATTCCAGCACGTGCATAGTGTTCTATAGGTGGACTTTGTAACTAAACCTGACGCCTACTCTCTTCGCTGCTTACCATAGCATATGCCTGGGCAAGTACCTCATCCTTGGCCAGAATTTTCTGCTTAATGATGTCAAACTCAGGGTTGAGTCCTGTAAGAAACTCAAATACCCTATTTTGTTCCACCAACTTCCTAGAAGTTTCTACATCCTTCGTACTCTCCCATACAACTATCTCCATACATTAATTTCCTGCCATAGGGATTTCAGCATAGAATAGTAGATTGCCACACTCTTCTCCCCCTGCCTTAGGTTCTTCACATCACTTTTCAGCTTGTTGGCTCTTGCCACATTCAACTTCTGTGGCCGAAGATATCTAGAGATACTACTGACTTATATGGGGCTGCATAGAGTTGACCAACCATCCTATGACTGTATAGTTCTTCTGCATCAATTTCTCAAATTCAAGGTCTGTCTCTTCGGGTTTTACCTTATTGCCTGTGAGATACCCTAATTTTCCTCTACTAGAGACATAAATCCTTATAAACTATGCTCAAGAAAGATAATTGGTTCCATCTAACATAATTGTGGTCACACCAGCCAAAACAGAATCTACCGAGCCAAGCCCAGAAACTGGCACCTGCTCGAACTCACTTCCATATTGCTCCATTAATCAAACAAAAACCAAAAAACCAAAAATTTGGTCTTTATAAACTTACTTGAATCCAAAACAGTACCTAGATGCTTGAAAACTAGGGTTTCACTACACCTGGCTGTCAGAGAGAAAGAGATAAGATGCAGCCGCTCCTACCAAGCTTCCCAATCTCCTCCAAAACTGAACCACCTTCTTTTAGAAGTCAAAAGGCACCTCCCAAGCACAGAGCTCCATGCTCAAAGATTCTCCTTTACTTGTAACTTTGAAACTCTCTAATCGGCTAGGGTTTTGGGCATAAACAACACAACATCACTTCTTGGCAGTTTTTGGCCAGATTTCAACTCTCCAAACCCTCTACCAACTAGGAAAAAGATCCTCTGAACTATAGAGAACCTATCTCTCCGTACACTCTCCTAATCGAAGGGTGTATGGGAAAAGAGAAAAAAAGAAATAAGGAAGAAAGAAACCTGCTCTGATACCAAGATGTGAATCAGTCCTCTAAAACTGATATAAACTTGGTTAAAATTAGAGAGAAAAGAAGAAGAAAAGTAGAGAACAGTAGTACAAAGGAAGAAGATGGAGAAAAGAAGAGGAAGAAGAAGAAGAGTTCGAATTATCTCTTCTCTCCCTTCTCTAATCCTTTTGTTAAACTTCATTCTTTAGGCTAATTACAAGTATGTCCTTAAGTGGGAGGCCAGTTAGGCAGTAACGTAAAGAGAACTTACAAAAAGAAATAATAGACCCATTAACGAACAAATAAATAAATAAAACACTACAAGAAAAGATACTAGGGCCCATTTGGCCTAGTCTCTTTACAGGGTCAATTGGGGTCTTAACTGGGCACCCCAATTTCTCAACTTCTTGGAGCAAGTCAATAACATATTTTCTCTATGAGATAAAATCCCCTTCTTTGATCTTGCTACTTCAATTCCAAGAAAGATTCTAAGATCTCCAAGATCCTTAATCTCAAATTTAGAGGTAAGGATTTCAATTGAGTGATTCCTGATATGTCAATGTGTAAAAACTATTTTAAAAAAAAATTATTAAATGAACAATAGGGAGAGGGTGACAATGGAGGAGAATCTAGCAATACTAGTAGTGTTAAAAATAATACGAATGTTTGTAGAGTTAAACCTACTGAAGTTGTGAATAATCCTATTCAGTTCTAGGTTTGAAGGAGAGGAGAAGAAGAGGAAGAAGAAGAAGAAGAAGAAGAAGAAGAAGAAGAAGAAGGGTTCGGCTAGTAGAGGAAAAGTTACCTCTCTAGTCGATCCACTTTGTATTTATGTTAAATAAATTGAGTAACAAGAAAGACAATATTGTCCCTTACAAGTGATGGGACACATAACTAAAACTTGAATAAAACAAACCTTTCACGTCTAATTAGATAAACCAAAAGACCAAAATACCCCTGTTATGTTGACTCTAACACTCCCCCTCAAGCTGGAGAGTAAATGTCATATAGTCCCAGCTTGTCACAATTATAATCTACTCTGCCCTAAGATAGTCCCTTCGTAAAGAGATCTGCCCATTGATTTCCTACGCTCACATGAGATGTAGTTATCACTCCGCTAATCACTTTCTCTCTTACAAAGTGCCAATCAACCTCAATATGCTTTGTTCTCTCATGGAAGACTAGATTAGAAGAGATGTGTACAGTCACCTGATTATCACAGTATAACCTCATCGGTTTATCAAATGAGAATCCCATCTCCTGTAACAAGTTCTTCAACCATACTAGTTCACATGTGGTATGAGCCATAGCCCTGTACTCAGCTTTTGCATTGCTCCTTGCCACCACTGTTTGTTTCTTACTCTTCCAAGTTACAAGATTGCCACCAAGGAAGGTACAATACCCTGTAATTGATCTCCTGTCTGATACAACCCAATCAGCATCTGTATACCCTTCTATCTCAAGAGTTCCTTCACTTTTGTATAGAAAACCACAACCTAGAGCACCCTTCAGATACCTAACAATTCTTAGAATTTCTTCCTAATGAGGAATCCGAGGATGTTGCATAAACTGACTCACCATACTTACAACAAATGATATATCTGGCCGTGTAAAAGTCAGATAGTTCAACTTTCCCACCAACCTCCTATACCTTCCAAGATCATTAAACTCTTCTCCTGCATCAATACTCAACTTAGCATTTGGTTCCGTAGGTGTCTCAGCTGGTTTAGCACCTAACAATCTTGTTTCTTCAAGTAGGTCAAGAACATATTTCCTTTGACATAAGTTAATTCCATGCCTTGAGATTGCAACATTTATTCCCAAGAAGTACTTCATCTTACCCAAATCTTTCGTATTGAAGTGGTCCTGTAGGAATTTCTTCAACCTATCAATCCCATTACTGTCACTCCCAGTTATCACAATATCGTTCACATACACCACTTGAAAAATTTTCCCGTCTTTTGAGTCATGGCTAAACACAAAATGATCTACCTGACACTGTTTCATCCCATGGTTCTTCACTACTTCACTGAATCTGCCAAACCACACACGTGGAGATTGTTTCAGTCCATAAATTGCCTTTTTAAGTATACAAACCTTACCATCCTCCCCCTGAGCAACAAACCCTGGTGGTTGCTCCATATATACCTCCTTAATTAAATCACCATGCAGGAAGGCATTCTTGATGTCAAGCTGCAAGAGAGACTAGTCATACATAGCCGCTAATGAAATCAATACCCGAACTGAGCCAATTTTAGCCACAAGAGAAAATGTCTCCATGTAGTCCACACCATACAATTGTGAATATCCCTTGGCCACTAACCTAGCCTTTAATCGTTCCACACTGCCATCTGGAAGATACTTCACTGTGTATACCCACTTACACCCAACAACATGCTTATCGGGAGGGAGAGTAGTTAGTTCCCACATGTGATTGTGTTGTAGAGCAGACAATTCCTCTTCATTGCTTGTCGCCACCCTGGAGAGGTAAGGGCTTCCTAGACAATTTTTGGAGTGGAAACAGAGAATAGCAAGGATATAAAGTGGCGATGGGAAGCAGAAAGGTGAGCAACTGAAACATAATGTGAAATAGGATGAGATGTACAACTACGTTTACCTTTCCGCAATGCAATAGGAAGATCCAGGTCTGAGGGAGAAGATGCAACCACAGGATCTGTCGACAAGGACTGAATTGGAGGAGGGGCCGGCACTCTTCTGTGAGTATACACTTATCGGATTGGTGGCCGCTCAGTAGTAACTGGCATGGGAGAGGGATCCACAACTAGAACAGGAACCACGAGAAGGAGAAGGAGAAGGAGAGGGGTCCTCAACTGGGATAGGAAATGGAACCATGGGGGAAGGAGAAGGAACCTTAGTGCCCGAGAAAAATGGGACTGATTTAGAGAAAGTGGCATCAAAACCCACAAATGACTTATGAGAGTTAGGGTTATAGCACTTATACCCTTTTTGAGTCCTAGAGTATCCAAGGGAGTCTAACTTGTCTAAACCAAGCCCCAAATTTTGAACAAAACAAACACACCCAAAGACTCTCGAGCTAAGAGGAAACAGAGACAAAGTGGGAAACAAAATTGAGAAAGGGGATTGACTTCCAAGGATGGACATGGGCATCCGATTGATGAGAAAACATGATGTTAAGACAGCATCACTCCAAAAACGCTTTGGGACATTCATATTAAGCATCATGGACCGAGCAGTTTCAAGTAGGTGTCGATTTTTTTGTTCAACTACACTGTTTTGTTATAGGGTTGAGGAACAAGAAGTTTGATGAATCATCCCATGGTGCTCTAAGTATTGCTGAAATGGTGTTAAGGGGTACTCTTTTGCATTATCGAAGCAAAGGATTTTAATATGAACTCCAAATTGGGTACGTATTTCAACATAAAATTTTTGAAAAATGGAGAACAATTCACTGCGGTCTTTCATAAGATAGAGCCATGTCATCCTTAAAAAGTCATCAACAAAAATTACAAAATACTTATAACAATTGTATGACATTACTTAATTTGGACCCCAAACATCTGAATGAACTAAAGAAAAAGGACTCAAGACACGACTATCAACTCTTGGACTAAAAGAGACTCTATGGTGTTTCCCAAGCTGACATGACTCACAATCCAATGATGAAAGATGACTTAAGGACGGAACCAGCAACTTCAGGGCCTTGAGAGATGGATGACCAAGTCTGTAGTGCCATTGAAAAGGAGTAAGAGATGACTGAAATGCTACTAGCAGGCCACCACCATCAAAGTAATACAACCCACCTGCCTCATGCCCTCCAGATATAAACAGAAGAAATAGAGACTGATATGCATACTTATCGATTCACACCACCACAGAAATGTATTCTAGATCAAAACACAGCAGCCACAGTCCACTATTGGGCAGAAAAAAAATTTTGTTCATACCTGTCCACAAATAGCCCTCTTCGTATCACAGAATAGAGGGTATCTAGTACACCACTTCAACGAACACAACCACGACAATTGGAGGCATATTTACTTCCAAAAACAAAAAATGACCACTCCTTTTTGGCCTCTTGTCGAACTTCTAATCAGTCTAGGAGAAAAATAAAGAAACCTGATATGGCTGGCAACAAACTTAGGAAGAAGAAAGGGCAATGAGAAAAGAAGAAAAAAAAAAAGAAAACTGGTGTCTTATTGCCCTAATACCATGTGAATAATCCTATTCAGTTCTAGGTTCATAGGAGAGAAGAAGAAGAGGAAGAAGAAGAAGAAAAGAGAAAGAAGAAGAAGAAGAAAAGGGTTCGGCCAATAGAGGAAAAGTTACCTCTCTAGTCGACCCACTTTGTATTTATATTAAATAAATTGAGTTACAAGAAAGACAGTATTGTCCCTTACAAGTGATGGGACACATAACTTAAACTTGAATAAAGCATACTTTTCACTTCTAATTAGATAAAACAAAAGACCAAAATATCCCTGTTCTATCGACTCTAACAGAAGTAAAAGAGGCACTAAATAAAATGAAGAAGGGAATGGTTTTAGGACCTAATGAGATTCCAATAGAATGGAAATATATGGGAGAGGTAGGCTTGTTATGGATAACCGAGCTATTTAATAAGATAGTGAAAGAAAAGAAGATGCCTTATGATTGGAGAAACAATAAATTGGTGCCTATATTTAATAATAAAGGTGATATACAAAGTTTTAATAACTATCGAGGGATTAAACATATGAACCACACTATGAAACTTTAACAGAAAATAATTGAACAAAGACTATGACTTGAAATAAGTGTTTTAGAGAATCAATTTGGCTTTATGCCAGGGAGATTAACCATGGAAGTTATTTTTCTTTTGAGACAATTGATAGAAGAGTTTAGAGAGAAGAAGAAAGACCTTCATGTGGTGTTCATTGATCTAGAGTAGGCATATGATAGAGTTCCTAGAGAGATAATATTGTGGGTCTTAGAAAAGAAAGGGGTTCAAAATATGTATATAACCTAATTAAGGATATGTAAGAGGGGGCAACAACCAATGCTATAATACCAGTGAGAGAGACTTCAGATTTTACAGTTACTATGGCTCTTTACCAAGGTTTAGGACTCACTTATCTATTTGCATTGATCATAGTTTAATTGACTAAACATATTCAGGAGGAAGTTTCATGGTGCATGTTGTTTGCAGATGGCATTTTATGGACAAATGTAATGCAGGAGCTGAAGATTCAAATTTGGAATTTTCTAAATCTTTTTGTATTTCTGTATATTTGGATAGTATGGGTATTTTTTGTCATTTTGAACAGTCCCATGTGGGCTTGGGCTATAGCATCTTGTTCCTCTATCTTAGTAGTGTTTCTCTTTCAAATTTCAGTTAATTTGCATTAGTATGTAGAAAGTTATTATGTTTCTTGATGCACAAGACAAGGAGTGGCATTTTTGTAATTATGATGAACAGTATTCCGGGCCCCACAAGTCACTCTATAAATAGGTGTTTTCTCTTCCTTTTGAATCTAATGAATGAATGAAGATTTCTTTAGAGCTCTCTTGCTATATGGTGTGATTCCTACAAACCCTAGAGTGATTCTAGGACCCCTTGGAGTGTCTTTGGGATTTCTCTATTTTCTCTTTCTCAATCCTTTCTCCTCTCTCTCTCTCTCTCTCTCTCTCTCTCTCTCCCTCTCTCTTTCTGTCTTGTGATGGTTTTTTTCCAGCCCTACAATATCAGTTTTGGTATCAGAGCTAATGGTTAGTCACCATGTTCTCACAAAGTGACCGATTCTATAGGCCTAGGGTATCATTTAAACAATCTCATGGGTCTAGAATCAATGATGATAGGTTTTTTGAACCATATAAAGGGTCTATGGTTGATACTTAGGAATTTGATGGAAGCATGTTAGAGAATATCAACCTATTCAAGGACCTCACCTAACAGCTTAATCTTTTAGGTTGAATGGTTCTTTGAGATGGCTATAGGAGTAAGGCTTTCAAGAATGTTAGAAGAGAAAGGGAAGTGCCCAATTTCAAGGGAGATGAAGACTGGCAAGCATTCTTTGATTGGATTGCTAAACTAGAAGAATGTTTCAATTGGCATGATATGTCTGAGAAACAAAGATTTATACTTGCACATATAAAGCTCGTGGGTCATGCTAAAGTATGGTGGAGAATCTCGAGCAACGACTAGAAAATAAAGGTGAATAGCCTATTACCACATGGGCAAAGATGAGGAGGTATTTGCAAGAAAAGTACATTACACAATATTTCCATGATGATCTATATGTGGAGTTGGATAATCTTAATCAAGGTATGCTATCTGTAGTTCAATATATGCATAAGTTTGATGAATTATATATTAGATGTGGCATTATAGAAAGTGAAAGGCATACATGAATGGACTAAGGGATGATATCAAGAATGAATTATCTACAATTCAGATTTATGACATAGATCATGCCTTTTGAATTGACTCTCAAGATAGAGAAGAAGCAGCTGGTTATAACAAAGAACTTGAAGCCAATGAGAAGAAAGTACAAAGTTGAAGATAAAGAAGATGATTTCTTGCATGTCGAGCCCATCCTAGAGCTAAAGTTGTGAATGGAGAATTTCAACCTATAGACGTTGTAAAAATTGAAGATCAAAATGGTGCAGGGAAAGAAAAGATTAGAGTTATTGAATAAGGAACTTCCAACCAAGGTTTGAAATGTCGATGTCGGTGGAAATTCTGGTCATCTAAATATAATAAACATGCCGGAAATGTTGGAAATATCGTATGGAAATGTCATAAAAATTATAGATATGGTGGAAACATTGTAAAATGTGCAAGATATAGAATGGTATTTTATGAAATGATAAAAGCAGCATAGGGACACCTTTTTAAATTATTATCTTATTCTAAATCATTAAACAAAGCTAAGAAACTAAGGTTATAGACAAAAGAATATGTTCTAAAGTTGGCCTATAAACCTTAAGATTTAGAGCTTCATAATAGAATGAGTTAAAGCAAAATTTAAAATCAGAGAAAATGTAAATGGTTGTAATAGATTAACCAAATAATCTATTACACAAATAAAAAAAACTAATATTTAACTTCATATTTGAAATGAATATTGAGTTAGCTCAAAGTGGTAATCATACAAGTTAGGTGGACAATAATTTGCTACTTCACATACCTACAATATTGTCACCAACTTATGTTATAATACTATCTCTTGTATTCTACATAGTATTGGTAGTATTCAATGTGGAATATGTAAATTTCAGTAAAATTTCATGTTGCTACCCATGGAAGTGGAAATGGAAGTATGTTGTGGAAACTATCTTTTGTACTCCACATAGTGTTGGTAGTCTTCATTGGGGAAATGTCGATTCCAATAAAATTTTGTGTCGCTACCCATGGAAATGGAAATATGTCGTGGAAATGTTTGGGAAATTAGGGACATTTTAAACCATGCTTCCAACACCCACGATCAACTTGAGGTTAATGATCAAGAAGAGATAGAAGTGGAGCAAGTTGAAGAAATTCAGGTGCATGATGCAAATGTGTTGGTTGTAGCAGATGTTAGTAAGGAAGTAAGTCATGACTTTACCTAACAAGTTCAACTGGAACCAATTCAAGAATTACAAGTTGACATGGTACAAGTTCCACCAACATCAATAATGGCAGAAGTTCAAGTGTTTGCTGGAGAACAAAAGGTAGCTAAACACATAGAGATGGAGATTTCTCAACTAGAGATTGAAGGAAAAGTTCTAAATGCTGCAATTGAGATTTTGGATATGAAAGTTCATAGTGATAAGCAAGGGGAAGATAGGTTGATTGGTGATGTAAGTGGTCAAGAAGCTAATGTTATTGATTATTTAACAATGAAGGTTATGGAATTCAGTGTTTCAAACATACATCGCTTTCAAGATCTATTTATAGCCATGTGTGTGACATCTACTCTACAGTCCAAGTGTATTAAAGTAGCAATGGAAATTACTATTCCTTTAGTCATTGAGGTACATCAACTTTTCACCCTCAAGTTCTTCAAAACTCGAGGACAAGTTTTTTTGTGTTGGAAAACGTGGGGTTACTGGTTCAGATCTGAAAATAGAATTGTATATATTCCTAGGATTGTGGAAGGATTGATTTAGAAAATTTTTTCTTTCTATTTCTTTCTTTCTATTTTTGTACTTTCTATTTTCTCTTCTTTCTATTTTTTCTTCTTTCTGTTTTCTTT
>NW_010729274.1:918222-932689 GCF_000365185.1 Nelumbo nucifera | reverse complement strand
AATAAGTTAATCTTTGACAAATTACAGAGAGGCCCTTGAGTGAGCAGGAAAATACAAAAAACAGAATATTACAGAGTATGGGCCCAGAATAAGGCCCACAACAGAGAGAAACATAACATAACATAAAATGACAGTCTATGGGCCATTCGGCCCATCTTCTCTACACATATTTTCCGCTTACATGGGTTACCGGAATCCATCATTGGCGACAGGGACCCGGTTTTCACTAGTGCCTTCTGGAAGGAGTTATTTCGACTACATGGCACCACCCTGGCCTTATCCTCAGCATATCATCCACAGACCAACGGACAGACGGAGGTGGTGAACCGCACGATTGAGATGTATCTTCGTTGCTTCGTGGGGGATCAACCGCAACGGTGGGTAGATTGGCTTCCTTGGGCCGAGTACTGTTACAACATTGCCTACCATTCTTCCCTCGGCATGACCCCTTTTCGCGTCGTCTACGGCCGGGACCCTCCTCGCTTGTTATCCTATGAACCCGGTTCTACTCGATTGGAGGACATTGATCACTCCTTACAGGAACGCGATGCCCTCCTAGCCGACGTACACCTTCGCTTACAGCAGGCCCAGCTCTGCATGAAGCTCACCTATGACAAGCACCATCGGAAATTGTCATTCGAACCAGGACAATTTGTTTGGCTGAAACTCTAGCCCTACCGGCAACGCTCCCTGTGCCAGAGGGCTGGCCCTAAACTGGCCCCTAAGTTCTATGGTCCCTTCAAGGTTCTACGGCGGATTGGCACTGTGGCATACCAGCTGGAATTACCAGAGAACAGCCAGATTCATGATGTTTTTCACGTCTCCTTGCTAAAACCATTTACGGGTGTTCCTCCGGACCAAGTTCCCTCCCTGCCACCCTTGAAAGAAGGCAAACTTGTTCCCCAGCCTAGGGCTCTCATCCGCTCTCGTAATCGAGGTATTCTTGAAATTTTGGTGGAATGGGACAGCCTACCATCGGCCGAAACCACCTGGATCCCCTTGACCGAGTTCCAAGCCACGTATCCGGAGTTCGAGCTTGAGGACAAACTCTTAGTCCAGGAGGGGAGTAATGATATGGACGCGTTCCTCGGGAAGAAATATCATCGCTGCCGGCAGCAACAGTGGTCCAACTCATCCTACCCAGTTCAGCAGCAACAGTCTTATCAGATTAGATTAGACTATCCTACTTGTTCTTATATTATCTTATTAAGATTAGTAGATTAGATTATCTTATCTTATCAGATTAGGATTAAGAGAGACTTATCTTATCCTATCAGTCTTATCTTATCAAGATAGAGCAAGAGGTCTCCCTATTCAGCAAGGAGTCTCCCTAGGATTAGGACTCTTGTAATCTCCTATTTAAGGAGACACCAGTATTGAATGAAGGCATCGAATATTCAGTCCAGAAGTGAGTTAGGAGAGTTGGTGATCTCTTGAACAAATCACCAAGGCGCCAAAATAGGTTCATCAAGAGCAGGGAGGAACAAGGGAAAACAGCAGGTTTTCCCCATGGACCGACCCGTGACGAGATCCTATTCGTGGGCCCTCAACAGTGATCTTATCATGGACAGGAAGCAAATCATAAGAAATAAACAAGGTGGAAAGGCTGGTCATATGATCAAAAGCACCATAATCAATAATCCAAGGGATCCTACGATTACCTGAGATAGTTGCATGATTGGCAAAAGCCCGTATACCTAAATGAGCAAATGCAGAAGAGGTTGAATTTCCTAGAGGGTTGGAAGAAGAGGCAGCACTCTCTAGGTGACTGATCATCCTTCCATACTTCTAATATTCTGCCTTCATAACTGCTAACTGTTCCCTAGCAGTCCTCTCTTTGGTTAAGCATCTGTCATTCTCTGGACCAGTAGCAATGTTGGCACTTCCTGTCTTCACATTATCAGTCTTCTTTTGGAAACGAGGAGGAAGAAGCTCCGGATGTAGTTTCCAACACTAGTCTTTTGTAAGCTTTGGTTTCTTACAGTACTCACAGACAACTTCCTTCATTCCTGAACCACCTGAACTACCTATAGTTCCCTTCAGTTTCAGCCCCATGTAAGCAAAATGGTCATTTAGACCAGCCCCTTGAACCTGGACTAGCCTCCTGCTTTCTTCACTACTCACCAAGGCATAGGCCTAAGGCAATGAAACACTATCCTTGGCTAAGATATTTTGTTTTGTGATGTCAAACTCGGGATTCAACCCTGTCAAGAATTCAAAAACCCTATTTCTCTCAACTAATTTTCTGTAGGTTTCAGCATCATTAGTACTTTCCCAGACAACAGTTTCCATCAAGTCAATTTCTTGCCAAAGGGATTTCAGCATTGTGAAGTAAATAGCTAAAGGTCTCTCACCCTACCTTAAATTATTCACATCACTCCTCAGCTTATATGCCCTGGCCACATTCAGTTTCTGAGAATAAGTTTCAGCCACACTGGAATATTTCCTTTGCTGAATTAATCCATAAATAGTGTTGACTGACTTGAGGTTGCATCGAATTTACTAGCCATCCAATGATAGTATAATTTTCTTGCATCCATTTTTCATAAGATGGATCATCTTCCACATTAGCTTTCTTGCTCCCGGAGATATTCCCCCACTTGCCTCTGCTGCAGACATGAATTTTTATTGATTGTGACCATGCCAGATAATTGGTTCCATCTAGATTGACTATTGTCATAGCCAGTAGGGAGTCAACAGCAGCCCCCGGAACCTGTCCCGGATTCAGCAACATGCTTGCTTTCAACTCCCAAGGTATCCATCTTCTTAAAAACACTCCAAAAGAACTTCTAACAACTTCAATTAACAATCAAGGAAGACAGGAAAAAATAGATGCTGAGAACTAACCTCTATGCAGTCATACCTATTAATTGCGTCACACCCGGAACCCGGGAGAAACAGAAAAAACCCAGCCACTCCTTGTAGACTTCACAGAACAACAAGATGCTTGTATCGATCTTCAAGATGAAGAACAAGGAGCCTTTTAATCATTGAGCGCCAAGGTTAAACTCCCTATGGGGCCCGCAAGTAGAATTCTCTAGTTAATTATGGTTTGGGCAAAACACCAGAGACTGTCGGAATGATGACAAAGACGGTCTTCTTCTCTCCAAAAATCCACTAACAACTGGGCTGAAGAAAAAAATTTTTAACTACTCATTCGATTCAGTTCTCCATACACACTGTGTATGGGAAGAAAGAGAAAAAAAAAGAGAGAAAAGGAGAGCCCGCTTTGATACCAAGAAGAAAAGCAGTCCTCTGAAACTAACGGACTAATTAAAAACAGTCAAAAGATGATAGAGAACAGCAGAAAAGAGAAGCAAGAATAGAGAAGAAGAAGAAGAAGAAGAAGAAGGTGGCAGCAAATAGGGTTCTGAGGAAGATTTCGAATGTAACCCTCTCTTACACCCTAATTCCTTTTCATTAAACTTAATTTACAGTAATTACAGAGAGGCCCTTAACTGGGTGATTAATCTTAAGTAAACGTAACATAAGTAAGACCCACTTTGAGGCCCATTAACAGCATAGAACATAAACAAAAAATAATTAAACAGTCTATGGGCCATTCAGCCCATTCTCTCTACGAAGGACATACCCCTGGGAAAGGTTGTGGATAAGCTTGGTTCACCCTGACTAGAAATTGAAATCTAAGATCCATCAGCAATAGTAATCTTACCTTTCCCAAGAAATCTATACTCACCTATCTGACAGTTCTTACAGTTCATTTCACCAAGACCAATCATATGTAAGAGCCTCCTAATCAACAAGAGAGTGTGACTGATCACCTAATTGAGTATCCACATCATCAACTTTATTAAGAAAATAATTGCACACTTTGTCTGTAATCAATCACTTCAGAAATCTGATTTCAAGAGATCCACCACTCCACATTCAAAGCACACATAAAACACTTCTCACAATCTGCATTCTTCATCACCAATCACATCACACCCTCTTGGATTGATTCCACTAGAGGGTTTCACTTCACCAGTCGATCACAGCACTAATGGTGATGGTTTGAACCATCGCACAACACTTAAAGTAATCCAACCAGGTATGATCCTTTGAATCTTGAGAAAATATCAGAAAAGAGGAGCAAAGTTTGAACAAAGAGAGAACAGAGAAAAAATCAGATTACCCAAATCCCTGCTCTGGTACCATGTCATAACAGATAAGAGATTGAGTGATTTGGTAACCTTCAGAGAGAGAGAAAGAGAACCAGCAGCCAGGGAGGAAGAGAAAAACTACCTGTCGAACTGAGGAGAAAGTCAAATCTCCCATTCAGACAGATAGTATTTATATTAATGCTTAAGTGGGTATAATTACACTAATAACCCTGACTATGAAATTTCATAAGAGTGATTAGCCCCTATACCACACAATGAAATAAAAGAAACACATCAGCAATAAAAGGGACAAATAGGGAACTCGGACAAGACAAAACATAAAGTAATAACAGTGCTGCTGCCTGCTCCTATAACATGGCTCAAAGTGGTAATCATGTCCATTAGGCAGCAATAACATTGTTACTCAACACATCTACTGTATTGTCTCCAAATTATGCTATAATGAACTCCACATAATGTCAATGGTTCTCAGTGTGAATATGTTGATCCATATTTCGTATCGGTGACCATGAAAATATTACAAAATAAATCAACATTTTAAACCATGATCCTGTATGAAATCTCAATAATATCCACTGAAGTTGATATAGATGTGCAGGTTGCTCGGGCTTAATCACTGAATCTGCATTCTTATAATGATACCATTTGTTAGACTTATATTCTCTTCTTTACATGCTCTTTCTTGACATAAAATTTGGCTGTAGACCATGCTGTGACAGTAAAGAGTATGAAGATCTTTCAGCTAAGGCAAAGTCAAGATTTTCTCTGTCTCTCCGCAATCTTTCGCAGCCTCTGTCACTTCGAGAGATGGCTAAGACTTGGGACTTGTGTTCTCACATGGTTTTAGCAGAGTATGCCCAGCAGAATGGAGGGGGGACCTTCAGCTCGAAATATAGTACTTGGGAGAATTGCATGGGCGCTGCTTGATCATCTTATAAGCCTATATTTGCAAATGAAAGAGCAATGATGAAATCTTGTCAGACCAACTAGACCAACTTGATTACTAGGTTTGCTGTCAATGTCTACAACCTCCCTTACTTTCCAAATATCTCCAGGAATTCCACTGTCAAAGATTGTTAGTACTGTACATTTACATTATTTTTAATATACTGAAAATGCCAAAGCATTTTCTGTCTGCAAAATCACCCTAGACTTCGGTCAACAGGTGAAGAAATAGGAGAGTTTTTGGGAGATATAAACATATATTGCAGCTGATGTTACTCAGAGTAATGATACAGTTGAATCTTCTGCTTCTTCAAGCAACAAATAATAGTAGCAATGGCTTCTCATGGAAAACGAAACAAGGAAACTAGAGGAAATTTCAGTGCTTTGTTCATGGATAAAACAAATTAGGGTTGGCAATTAGGTGCAGGTCGAAGATCAGTCTACCCTACCCACTGACAACCCATGAGTATTGCTTAATATATGGAGCATGAACAGTATGATGCTTTTTTTTTTTGGTTGATAATTTATAAAGCTGTACCTATACATGATTTTTAATATTTTAACCTATTAAGATTGCCCAATTCAAAGTATTCAACATATCCTTGATTATGTGTTGCCCCAAACAAAATCTCCTCCAAACAAAATCCGTTCCAACATTATCTAATACTGCATATACGTCTTGGCTTTTGAAATCTTCCAAGTCTTTTATACCACTTTTAGTAGGGGTATTCACGGTCTGGTTTGGAGAAGATCTAAGGCCAAACCAGTAAATTACGGTTTGACAAATTCTTAGATCAAATCAAATAATTTCAGTATAGAAACCAACCAGACCAAACTGTTCCCGGTTTCTAATATGATTTGAACCATTCTATTAGGATTAACCCGATCAGAAAGCCCAAATAACATGCATACTGACATAAACAACATATAACTAAAATATCAAATTGAAATGTGAACAAATACCACCTAATACTATTATATAAATTACATTCACACTTTCTCAAACATAAACAGCTCCTTGGACATCAAATTACAGGTTAAAAATTGAAACAAAAAAGCAACGATGCATGAAAATGTTAAACCAAACCAAACCAGAAAATTACAATCTGAGAAAATCTCAAACCAAACTAGACTGTTTTAAAGCCAAACCAGACTAAACAGTTAATTTCGGTTTGATTCAGTGCAATTTGGTGTTCTAGACCATATAATGAACACCCCTAACTTGTAGTGATTGATTATTCTCGACTTACATGCATAGTATTAACTTAATAATTGTCCAATTGAATGTGTTTTTTTCTAATGATCAAATAATTCTATCTCATTGTAATGAATAGTGCAAGTACCAGGAAGATGGAATGATGCACCTACTACTTGGGAATCCCATTGCCATGTGTAACAGCCCAGATGGCCAAAAGACATAATAAGCTTTTGGGGTCTTGTCTTTAAAGATCTAGACCACTTGGTAAGTATCTTTGGCTAATATGATCTAATGAGCTATTAAATGAAACATTTTAGGCACGAAAAGATGGGAAGCTCCATTTGAAGCTTCTATATTTTGGCCCTTTTCGGCTTATGTGAGTTTTTTTGGACATAAGGTTTTTCTAGCTTCCTGTCTTTCATTGCCAAATGGAGTAAGATCAAATTTTGGTCTTCCAATCTTTGAAAAGCCTGAAAGGCCACATGAAAAGACATGCCAAATGCCCCCTCAGAATTTACCTACTACATGAATGACAAATGTCATGGTCCTCTACCCAACCTAAATACCTAACCCAATCCATCTAAATGGACACAATGGATGACCCTAGATCTCTTGCAAGCAAAAAATCTGCACACATAACATCCAACTACACATTGGGAATATCTCCCCATACATGTATGTTAAATTCACAGGAATATGTTCCCAATGTGCACCTCGAATCCCTTGCTTGTAGAGTGTGTATGGGCAAAGCTAGTGTTGTTTGGGTTTTGAGTTCCGATGGAGTTTATAGGCTCGCTCCTGAACTTACCTTTCTATAAAATATAGGCCTCATTCTTTTGCCGAGAACATATATATTTACCCAAAAGTCCTAGATAAAATGCATTTACCACTGCCCTTTTGCACAAATCATTTTATCAGGTAAGTTTGTTGTTTTTCCATGTTTACCACTTTTACCCTTAAATTGTGTTTTGGCAAAGGGTATTTTAGTCGCATAACAAATTGAGTAGCTTCCCCCCAAATGGAAAAGTGATTTATCCACCTAGGAGAAGAAAAACACTTAACCAGTGAATTGGTCAAAAATTTTACGAGAGAGAAAATGCATTTTCTGTGGGCTCTACAATTAGTCAACTATCTTATTAACCAACTTTCCCCTTATTCCCGGCAAAAGAACGAGGGATAAAAGTTTCAACATTTGGATTCAAAAATGTTGTCTTTGCATGCTTTAAAAATATTTTCTTTTGTTGAACATAGTTGCGACCTTTTATTTACAAAGTTCGCCATAGATTGGCTAACTTTATTTGTTAACAGCGGGCATATTAAACCCAAATGCTTATGATTTAATTAACTTCATTATTTAGATTGTACCCATTTTATTCATGCATGATTTATGGAGTATTGACCAATATAAATGTTTTTATTTTCTATTTTAGCTTAAGAAATGCCACATCAGGAAAAAAAAAACATCTTTGAATTTGCGTGTGTTTTCAAAGTAAAATCATTCTCAAATTGATTAAGAAATTTTCAAAGTAGAGTCATTCTCAACTTGATTAAGAAAGCAATATTGTTTCTATAACTAGCAAAAAGATGCTTTCAAAAACAAAATCATCTTTTCAATTCCATAAGACTGATAAATCACTATTTTGTGCATGGTAAGCAGACTAATCTTCCTATATACCCACAATTGCTTGTCTAAAGCTACTATGGACCATACTAGGTGTAAAACGGGTTGGACTGCCCACGGACTACAGTGCCGTGTCGTGCCAAGCACAGCCAGCACCCCTTCGTCAAGCCGGGTCTAAAGGGTAAGGCCCACGTGACAGCACCCACATTTTAGAGAATCAGACCGAGCATAGAACTGAAGAAAGAGAGATTCATGGGCCAGAGATTCAATCGATGTCAAACTGGAGGTCGTCTTTTAATGCTGGTAAGCATTTAAAAGAAAGAGTAAGGCATCTCTATGTTTGCTTATAGAATCAATGGTAGGGATAAGCAAATGGGTGGGTTCTACCTAGAATTGAATGAAATCAACCCTAAATCGGCCTTAAACCAATCCCATAGGGCCTTCTTGGAACCAACTCCTACCAAGGCTAGTTCTAGGGTCTAGGGGCTTACCCTACTCGAATGGACCTGGAGAAATAAATCCTAAAATATTTTTAGGATATAAAAATTTTATCCCAATTACTAACGGTTACAAAGGTCATGGTTACTTAAAGTATTATTTACAAAATTTAAATTACAATTACAAGTTTTGAATTATATTATTATTATTATTATTATTATTAAAAATCAAGTTTTTAAAAAATTCCACAAATAAATCCTTAAACCGTCAAGACCAAAGCCTACCCTAATTTTGATTTTGATTTTTTTTTCTTACTCTGTTGTTCATACTTAATTTTGATTTTTTTTTTGTCATCTCTTCGTTATAAATTGAGTTCAAAAAGTGAATTAAAGAAATAACAATCACATTTAAAACCTGTATCCATTTAATAATCGGATCCGATATGAATTTGGCTCCACCCGATAAAAATCCGAGTCTGACTTAATAATATATAGATTATATACAACTTTCTATTATTTATATACATTTTTATATATGTGACGTAGGTGCTTTAGTCAGGGCAGTAGCACGCCGACATATGGCTGAGGGCGGTGTGCAGCGCGGGACCAATAGCATGACCGCATGTGGCTCCCTTGGATGGCCGCACCCCCAAGGCCGGATTACATCTTGATTGTCCATGCTCATCTACCTCTAGGCGGTCTCAAGTATAGGGGTGACCCCCCACAAGTGAGGCATCTAGACACTCATTACCCCAAGCTCTCTAGCTTCTTGGCAACCTCGTTTGAGCTACTCTACTCTGACCTTGTCCGCCCTCTTTACTATGCCCTTACTAATTTGACCGTCGGAGTCCCCGCCTCGGGTTAGCACCTAGGGCCTTTGACGTTCCCTTCTCTACAGGACCGACTCGCAGGTGCTCGGCTCCCGCCAATCTCAGACACTCATAGGTCCTCGGCCCTAGCCGACCTCGGACCTCTCCATCAGCCAACTCGTCTTGAAAGCGAATTAACAATGTTGCCCTCATCCCATTTCACTTGACAACAATTGGCGTCGTCTATAGGAACAACTGCTAAGGTCTTCCTCAATACACAACTAAGCTTCCAACGAAATGGCTACAAACACCAGAAGTACCCAGAACCTGGTCACAAGGGACCAACTCCAAGCAGTCCTCGACTAGCTCGACAACCTCTCACAAAGACTAGACGAGGTGGGGCGACCGAGGAGAGGCCGCTCGCAGGGTGGCTGCCCCGATGGAAGCCTGGGGTGCCGCAGTGGATGCTCTTTGGAGCTCCGCTAGATCAGCACCCTGTTGGACCCAACAGGGCCGACCCCTCAGAGTCCGGCGGCAATCGGCAGCAACAACCGATGTGTTAGTTAGCCGTCGAGGACCTCCCAACCCCCCAGCTGAAGGGAGAATGAAACAACATGATCTCGCAACCATCGCCGAGGCCAAGGACACCGCCGCTGATGAGAAATCCCCCGGAACGAAGACAGAAGATCGGGCCACCACGGCCCCCCTTTGAGGGTTGAGGACTGACATCACGCCTCTCCCCCTCGCACCTCAAACCTCTAAGAATTCCTTGATGACTGACGGGCCAAAAGGAACTAGGATGCACCAACATCTGTGAACTCGGGAAACAGGGTCAACCCATCCTGCCTCCAAGGAGACAAGATGAGACCCAGGTACCTGTTGTCCAGTGGATCGCCGACCTACAGGCGTTGCTCGGCGTTGTGAAAGACGAAGTTTGGCAAGTTAAGGAGAGCCGAGGCGATGCATTGGCAAGCCAAAACCCCTTTTCCACCAGGATGACCGCCTTCACCGACGTTGTCACCTCGGAGCCTCTTCCACCTCACTTTAAAGCTCCCACACTGGAAACGTACGATGGCACCATGGATCTGGACAGACATCTAGAAAGCTTCCGAGCACTCATGCTTCTGTATGGGTATTTTGACGCCTTGACGTGCCGAACTTTCTAGGCAACCTTCAAGGGGGCAGCTCGTCTATGGTTCGCCGAGCTCCCACCTTGCTCCATTAACTCGTGGGAGTAGTTTGCCAATCTTTTCCTCACCCACTTCATCAATAGCCGACGATGCCAAAAGAGCGTTGTCTCACTTATGGCCATCTAATAGAGGCACGACGAGAGTTTACAGTCCTACATTGGCCGCTTCAAGAAAGAAGAGCTCGAGGTCCAAGACCTCAACCCCATGGCCTCCATGCACGCAGCGATCCAGGGCCTCCTACCTGGGTCAGCCCTCAAGTGCCCTCAAGTACTCTATCGCCAAGACACCACCCAAAACCAAGGCGGAATTTTTGAAAAAGGCACAGAAGTACATTGTCGCCAAGGAAGCCTCGACCGGTGAGCACTGAGGAGGAGAGGTTGACCATCACCATGGCAGCTCATAGAAGAGAAGGAAGAACTGAGACAGCCACGACAACGAAAACGACAACAAGAAGCCACCGGCCCCGTCCTACGACCAGTACACACCACTCAACTCCACCCAAGAACATATCCTCATGCAGGTAGGAGAGTTGGAGTATATGAAGTGGCCTGAGAAGAGGAGGAACCCCAAGAGGGGTGACCTAAGGAAGTACTGCAAATACCACCGTGGCATCGGCCATGACACTGAGGGCTGTTACTAGCTCCAAGACGAGATCGAGTCCCTCATCTGCCGCGGATATCTAAAGGAGTATGTTGAAAGTGGCCTTGTCACCTCACCCCAGCAGTAGCAGTTGGTAGTAATCAACATCATCATCAAAGGCTCGACATCGGGCGTACATGCAGGCCCGACAATGCAAACAAATTCTATGTATTAAAACAAGTTTCTCTCACCTCGACTCAAACCCTCAATGTACACATTCTTGTCTCGATCGAGCGACCAACCGTAGCATACAACCTTCACCAAGGTTACACACTCGAACTGGACATCGGTCCGAGGCACACAATCCTCGGAGGTCATACGCCTAGTAGCTAGGTCCCCCTCGATCGAACGACTAGCCGCGGCTCACAACCTTTACCTAGGTTATATGCTTAGACTAGATGTCAACCCAAGGCATATGACTCTTTGAAGGTCACATGCTTGCTCGCCCCTTTTTGCAAAGGATCTAAAGGACCTAGGCCATAGTTAACGGAGCGCCCCTTGATATTGGCCTCAGCCTTAGAAGACCCTCTTGGCGAGCAAATCCTTATCGAGGCTGAAGAGCCGACATTGGCCCTCTGCTTAGCGTAAATCATGGCAGAACAGACATGTTGAAGGGAACAACGCCACCTCGCTGAGACAGGGGCACTCCACGGCACTAGCCGGGCACCACACTAAGCCTTGGCTACACGTAGGTATACACGTTCTGTCCCCAAGGGAAGGGTAGCCAGGAGAGCTAAGGCATGCGCCTCCCTCTCCTTCCCACTAAGGAAAGGGGGCCTGTGTGCTCAGCGGCGAAGCTCGGCCTCGGCCTGACTCACTTGGGTGCTTGAGCCAATGGCTTATTTAGTGACAGATTTTTGCAACTTGTGACCTCTCAGAAGGTGGCATCAGCCCCTACACAAAAAATGCAACCACAAAAGGCACAAGATACGCAAAACTTATATTCCATGCTGGGGGGCTTCTCAGAACGAGACTCAGATCTTGGTGGCCTCTTCGACTACCACAGGTTGCTCCCCAACAAACTAATCCTCGGGCGGTTACACCCCCTTGGCTTGGGGCATCATCACCTCGGATGCCTGCCACACCTCGGCGACCCTCTCTACTCATCTCTCGACAGACGTGCACCCCTCCTCGCTAGAGACCTCATCTCCTCGACTTGGGGCATCTTCACCTCGGATTCCTGCAGCATTTTGTCTACCACCATCCATATACCTCGGCCTCAAGGGCCTTAGCTCATGTTCCTCGCGCAGAGGCCGCAGATTGACAACATAACAAGTAACCCACAACGGAAACATAATCAACAAAGGAATCCTCTAAGTAACAAAGCAAATACTCACCTTGGCCACCCTTACGGATAGTCTGGCCGAGATGCCCTCTTGGTAAACCTGGCCAAGGTGCCCTCCTGGCTGACATGGCTGAGGTGCCCTCCTGATTGACCTGGTTGAGGCACCCTCTCGGCTAAGGTGCCCTCTTGCTTGGCACCCATTTACCAAACTGGCCCTCACCTGGTGCCCTATCTAGCAACTTGGCCTTCTCGAGCAGCAAATCCCCGACGTTCAACGACATCTTTACACAAGCACGAGCTAGTTAGTGCTCACCAACAAAAAAATGAACCGATGTGTCAAGCCGATAGTAGGAATTCTCCTACCAGGGCGAGCAAGGCCAAGGCCAGCCCACATTACAGCTTCCTTTGCCACTAGGGTCTTGGCTCGGATCTTCCTCGGCACCCGAATACGGGAAAGCATCACAACCTCCTCGTCTCGGATGTAAGGCAAGACCCTCTTGGCCATTAGGCCCGGCTCTCCACCAATCTGACCTGAACGTCCAACCCTCAACACCAGATGCAAAGAAATACCACTTCCATCTCGCGTACAGTTACGACCTGACGCCCACCATGGGCACGGTCCCGATCCTTCAATGCCAAGACCTGTCGCACATGCGGACAATATCCGATGCCAAAACTCATCTCGTGCATGGCCACGACACACCCACTCGTCATTTGTACCTCACATGGTGGTGACTAGCCAGAGTCGATGCCTAGCCCATGCACGAACTCATCAGCTAATCTGAAGCACACGACTAGGGGGCACATGCACCTCGTACCCGTGTAGAACATGGTACCGAACTCTTTGAAACCGAGGCCAACGCCTCCGCGCCTTTTGGCCCCTCACGGCCTTCTCAAGAGGCGGAATCAACAAAGTAGCTGCCATAAAGACAACCGAAGCCCTCCTAAGCCAGAACCGACGTCCCTACGCTCCCAAGTCGGGCTATCTTCAGCATCTCCAAAATCGAGGCCAACACCTCCACACTCGAAGACTGCCCTCTCCAGCCTAGTCGTAGCTGAGGTCCTCGCCGTAGAAGGCCCCTCAGCGCCTCCTAGTAAGGATGACACACTCTCTTCAGTCGAAGTCGTGGTCTTCAGCTAAGACCTCCACTGTAACCTCGAGAGTGGGGGGCAAATGATGTAGGTGCTTTAGGCAGCGCGGGACCAATAGCGCAACCGCATGCAATGACCTTGGATGGCCGTGCCCCCAAGGCCGAATTACATCCTGGTTGTCCGTGCTACCCTACCTCCAAGCAGTCTCAAATATAAATAGGGGTGACCCCCCACAGGTGAAGCGTCTAGACACTCATTGCCCCAAGCTCTCTAGCTTCCTGGCAACCTCATCTGAGGTACTCTGCTCTGACCTCGTCCGCCCTATTTACTATGCCCTCACTAACTTGACTGTTGAAGTTCTCGTCTCGAATTAGCTCCCGAGGCCTCTGACGTTCCCTTCTCTATAGGACCGACTTGTAGGTGCTCGGCTCTCGCCGATCTTGGATACTCGCAGGTCCTTGGCCCTAGCCGACCTCGGACCACTCTCTATCAACTAGCTCGTCTCAGAAGCAAATTGATAGTGTTGCCTTCGACCAGGAGGGCACCTTGGCCAGACTGTCCATATGGGTGGCCCAGGTGAGTATTTGCTCTGTTACTTAGAGGATTCCTTTGTTGACGATTATGCTTCCGTTGCGGGTTACTTGCTATGTCGTCAGCCTGCGGCCTTTGCACAAGGAACGCAAGCTAAGGCCCTTGAGGCCGAGGTATATGGAGGGCAACAGACAAAAAACTGCATGCACCGAGGTGATGATGCCCCAAGTCGAGGAGGTGAGGTCTCCAGCGAGGAGGGGCGCACATCTGCCGAGAGACGGGTAGAGAGGGCCGCCAAGGTATGGCAGGCATCCGAGGTGATAATGCCCCAAGACGAGGGGGTGTAATTGCCCGATGATCAGTTTGCCGGGGAGAAGCCTGTGGCAACCGAAGAGGCCACCGAGACCTGAGGCCCATTCTGAGAAGCCCCCTGTGACGGTTCAGCATAGGCTTAGCCTTGCCTACGCTTGGCAGGCTTACGTTAGGGACATGCCTGTCATTTTCGCCTGTAAGATTTTTGGGAGAACTGATGTCATCTTCAGGCAGACCACCAAAAGCTAAACGTACTCTTTGAGGAGGGGTGGTCGACCTCCTTG
>NW_010729274.1:902413-915338 GCF_000365185.1 Nelumbo nucifera | reverse complement strand
TTGGTGGAGCCATCCCATCAGGCAACTCCTAGCCTCTAAGCGCAKAAAGGCTTGTCCTGGCCTGCCTTGGCCCGGATGCCGCACGGGTTTCTTCCGCTGTAGAACTACCCCCGTGACACCCCGGCATGGAATATAATTATTTTTAGTTTTCTCTTTATTTAATACATAACAGAATTATCCGGTATTTCGGATTTCAATAACAGGAAAACTCAGCGTAGCTGAACCCGACCCGATTGCAGCTCTACCAGCGGTTACTCCCATGTCCAATTTCGTACAACCACGTAATCCAGCAGTCAAATAATAGCCGTTGGTAACTTCCATTAAAAAAAAGGGAAAAAAAAAACAGCCGTTGATTCTCATTGTCCAAACTGATGAAAATAGGCTAATAGCATTGGACTCCGTTATTCTACCGTGTGCGTTCAATTGTTAACAGAATCCCAGCAGATTACGTGCAGAAAATCAAAACAAAAATAGAAAGAAAATACAGAGTATGATGAGATTGCTTCGCTCTATCAGTTTCTTCACCCACTACTACTTCAGTAGTTCCAATCCTAGACTAACTAAGAACTTATTCTCATATTGTAATTATAAATGCCCTCTTCTCTTTCCGCATGTTTTTCGTTCATTTTATAGTTTATATTACATGTATCGATTTCTGTTCTGTTCTGTTCTGTTCTATTGATCTATAGGTGTTTGTACAACAATATAATGACTAAGTTTACACTACTGTGTGAGCTATTCTTGCCATCTTCTCAATCTTTTCATCAACTTCTTCAGTCGGGCAACAAGATGACTATGAGTGGTCTGCACCTGAATACTCCATTGCGGGAGATCCTGGTATGAGAAATTCTAACCTGAGATTGGCGATAGATTCATGGAGCTACTGTAACAAGGTTGGAGAAGAAGCTCCGAACATGGGAAGCCCAGCTGCAGCTGATTGCTTTGATGTCCATCCTAAGACATCCTCTATTCGTCATAGAGTGACATCTATGATGGAAGCGGATAACGGATTTGAGTGTGGGTAACCCTTTTCCTAGTTTGTTCTGGTGACAAGATTTGGCTCATGTTCACGACAGAGATTTTTTATGCTGTTTAGAAGGAACTGTACCTCTGCTCCAAATGCGAGGTACATGGGTATGATCTGAGGTTTATTTCTGATTTTTATCAGTTTTGGGTGATTACTGTTAAAAATGGTAACATAGACACACATGCTGGATTGTGTCCGAGTAATGGCAAGAAGGTTGGCCCTTTTGAAGATACAGAAGGTAGATTATTATGTTTTGGAAGGAGGTGTATGAATCAACCACTTATGTTCCATAACTATACCACCTTGCAAACGGTTGGAAAGGAAAATTGCTAAGAGGGAGTTTCTTTGGCACCTATGACTTTGATGTTGATTTTGCTAAAGGAGTAATATGTAACATTTCTTACTACTCTGTGGCTTGGGAAAAGAAATTTAGAGAGGATAGAAGTTGGGTTTTTCATCACTTTTTGAGGACATTAAAGAAATACCTATCATTAAAGCTCAGCCTGAAATCTGACACTATGGGTAGAGAATTTGACTATGGTACTAGAGGAATGACTAAGGATGCAAGTATGATTTTGCGGCTTTCTTTTTTGGTATAATTAATTTCTGATCATATTAATTATACAATTTACAATTGTTTTTAGTTAAGAGTTTTAAATTCTTTTGGTTTGTTATGATATTGCAGCTTACAATTTCACCAAACTTTGAAGTTATTTTCACACTTAATGTTCTCAAAGGATGGTGAAAATAGCCAATTCAACTTGCTAGAAATGAGAAGCTGTTGGTGGAACGATGGTCTTAGATGTAAAGGCAACGGTACAATTGATGTAAATTGATATTTCAAAATGATTCTCAGTACAAACACACAAGTGCATTGTGCAGTTCTACCAACTTAAAAACATGTCCTCCTTATCATATTAGTCATGGTGGTTCTCCTCCTACATATCATAATGACACAGCCAACTTTACATATGAGGTTTACCATAGTTACTGTGCACCTAGCAATGCTTAACACCTTGAAGAGCCATAGCAACTATGCAACCCTTACAGCAATCCAATGCCACAGGAGATAATTAAGATTCTACCTCATCTAGTTTGGAAATCAGTGCCTATTGGAAGATCTTGGGACTTTATTGGCATTGGTACAGAAGTTTTCATGAACCCTGACCAAGTTATGGAATGGACAACCAGTGACTTCGGACTGAGTTGTAAGTTTCATTGCCAATTTTCTTGGGAAAATATGTAAACTTTTGAAAATTTGGTTATCTTGTTAAATTCTGTTCAATCTTTTTATTTATTAGGATGATCCTAATGAAGTTCAATGCAATCACAAAGTTCTGTCAACTGTTTTTAGTTATATGAGTTGTTGGGAGCTGAGTTCGCATGTTTAGCTGAAGGAGAGAACCCATATTGTTTTGAAATTGAACCTGCTCAAGTATATTATGGTTCAGGTTGTCGATCCACTGGTGTTCTGTGAATGAGTACTGTTGAAAATGAGAATGAATCAAGGTAATGTCTGTGATGGAAAATGTTAAACTACTTGAAATTCTAAACTACATTTTAAATTCAGAAGTAAACTGATGCAGCCCTGTGATGGAATTCAATTTGACACTAAAAGGAAATAGGCTACACAATGTTTTTTTTTGAAACTTCAATAACAAGCTTTTGTTTTTAGTTTAGGAAACAAGAAATAGGGTACACAATGAAGTAGATATTTCTGTGTTTCTATTTAATTTTTTAGTTCATACCATGTGTGAGACCTTTTGTTTTTGGAACTCAGAGAAACAAGCAGCAAGTAATGTTTGACACCCCCATACTACAGGTTTTATTCTCTATATTTTATGGATAAAGGTTATATTCTGCTTGCCCTGAGTCATTGACGATGTAAATTTGAAGGAAGTTAGTCCAGATGGGATTTTCCAAAGTATATACATTTTACTGCAACTGAGTACATCATAATTAGGCTGATGGTCAGATACATCATAAAAGGTTATATTCATGATACAAGTTTCGATAACATGGAAGCCAATTATCACCTTCCGTCTCCAATGATATTATGGAGCATTGGTTGAGAAACAACTTTTGTGGAAGTGTCTGCAGTCACCATGGTAGTATCTGATGATGTCTTGAATTGGCTGTCAGTTGACTCTGACATTGACTTGCTCAAAGAATTCTTACTCAAAAAGCTACTGGTGATATCATTAAATTGCCAATCTGTTAAATAACTGGGTTTGGATGTGATGGTGCTCACTTCAATATCTCCTGAAAGCATGGCCACAACGCGTGACATGGAGGGGCGCAGTGCTGGTGAAGTCTGAGTGCATAACAGGGCTATTCCTATAAGTCGATGAACTTCTCCTTCATCAAATTCACTTAATTTTGGATCAACAAGTTCAAGCTCGTGGCTCTTTTCATGTAGATTCCATACCTAAATGGTCAAACAAAAATTGCAAACATTGGTAATGAATTATGTATGTTTAAGTGATGCAAACTTGAAAACTATAAATTTCATATTCCATTCATTCTTACCCATTCAAGAAGATAAATCTTCTCTGGAGCCAAGCTGGAGTCAGAATTTGGCCGCCCACTAATGATCTCTAGAGTGACAACTCCAAACCCAAACACATCAGCCTTCTCGGTTAGATGTCCACGCATAGCATACTCTGGTGCGAGATAGCCACTTCACAGACATTAACCGAAACTGAGGTCACTTAGTTATATAGATTAAATATCATAAGTATAAATAGAAAGTAATTCAAGCTAGAAAATGATGCAAGTAAATGTTTTCATATGATTACATTGTTCCTGCAACTCTGGTGCTAATGTGGGTCTTCTTGTCATCATACAGCTTGGCCAAACCAAAATCTGAAATTTTGGGATTTAACTCAGCATCAAGTAGAATATTACTAGCCTTGACATCTCTGTGTACAATCCTAGGTCTTGACTCTTCATGAAGATAAGCTAGCCCTCTTGCAATTCCCAAGCATATCTCATAGCGAGTTCGCCAATCAAGATTCAAAGAAGTCTTCCCTGAAAACCAGAGGCACCATTTGGATATACATGATCTTTATAGCATCTAATGTGTTCCATATATATGAAYAAATTTATGGAGTTTCAAGGTGAAAGAATAAATCTTGAAAAGGTTCATACCAAAAAGGGCTTGATCAAGGCTTTTGTTTTCAAGATACTCGTAGACCAAGAGACGCTTCTCTCCTTCAATGCAGCATCCATATAATCTGACAAGGTTACGTTGTTGGACTGTAGATATGGTAGCAATCTCTGTTACAAATTGACTTCTTCCTTGATGGGATGCTACTGAGAGTTGCTTCACAGCCACTACCCTCCCATCAAGAAGGGTACCCTGTAGAAACCATACAATTCAATTTGAGCTCTTTGTCAGTATATATGTATTCAATTTGAATGTGTTTGTATTTATGCACAAATACTTGAAACTACATAAACTTCTCCCCCCTTTATGTGGGTATGTATTTACTTACGTGCATGCATTCATATACATATCGATATATACATACAGATTGTGACAGAGAAACCTTCAAAGACACTCATACATACAAATATTGATAACATATGTATAACAAACAACTAGAAATTGTGTGAATGTTATTCATGAATAGATACTAAAACCACTTAACTCCCCTCTTTATGTTTGTATACTTATGTATTTATGTAAACATAAGTATTCATGCATACGTGCATGATAGATAAGGTGTGTAATAATGCTCTTTTCATGTCACCTAATAAAATCCATTGTATTCTAATATCAAACAATAATTCCATGTCCTGTTCTATAGTAAGAAATGAGCCAAAAATTTCCATGGAAGCTCACTTGTTTTTTCTAATTTTATGATCACCATACTAACCCTGGGATTTGAGCTTTAAAGGAGAAATTAAGTCTTTTAATTATGATGTTATGTTATTCTGTAGTTCATTATAAGATTGGTAGATGAAATGCAACTTACCTTGTAAACTGGCCCAAAGCCCCCCTCTCCTAGCTTATTTTTCGAATGGAAGTCTTCTGTAGCATTTTTCAGTTCAGCATAACTGAATGTGTTTGATCTGGGACCTATTCCCATAAACTCTGCGAATAAACACAAAAATGTGGATTATAACTTTAATCAGGGGCTCTCCTATATATAGGATCAATGGCCTGCTCTTGGTTGTAGCTTGTCGAGCATCAAAATTGAGAAAATTTAGATTAGTTTGTCTTTCAGCATTTATACTAAAATCTAATTGAGTTWGATAGACAGTATAACAGCCAGAGAGAGATTTTTTGATCTTATTATTACTTGGGTATCACCTGAGGAGTGAGTCAAAAAATTAAAAAAGAAAAAGAAAAAAAGAAACCACCATTACCAATTTACCAGTTAACCAATGTTAAAATTAGAATATTTTACCTTCTTCCTCATTGGCACTTGATCTTTTCCTTTTTAAGTAAAAAACTATAAAAACTGCCAGAAAGCTTGCAACTGAAACACCAACTACTAGTCCAACAATCAATCCTGTCTTTTCCTTACTTGTTGTGGTTGTTGGTGTGAAGTCTGTCCAAGAAATCCACAATCAGTAATTTAAAAAAAAATAAAAGAAGACTTGATTCTTTACATCCATTCATTAAAATAGATTCATCCATCAATTCCTAATATTACCTGGAGTTACAGCCAGGGCAGAGATAGATGGTCCATAGTAACCTTGTTCAGGTATGCAGCAAGTACCTTTTCCAGCCCAGAAAAGATGAATTTCAAGAAAATTCTCAGACACATTTGCCTTAAAGTYTTTCTGAACAGCAAAATTCGAGGCTCCACCTGTCTCCTTCCTTATATYAAAGTCTTTTAATTCTCGATTCCCCTAAAAAATTAAGAACATAGTTTCAACAATCAAGAAAATCTCTCATAGCATCAAGTATATATACAAACTAAAAGCACATGCACATCGACAAACAGGCTTTTTAGTTTACTTCTGGTATTCTGTAAGATAAATTTGAGAAATTCAATGATTAAAATGAGCTCAAGATCCCAAAATAAAAATTATAGATTCTATTCTGACCATTTCTTTTAGTAAATCATTTGGGTTGTGGACAAAAAACCTCAATAAGCTTTATGTATACTCCAATAAATTAGAAATGAGTTGAAATAACAATGAGGATTACTGGAATTTAGGACATAAACCCACTATTATGTATACCTGTATATAAATGTCAAAAACACGCCTGCCAAGACTTTGCCAAGTTTCTGTGCTTGCATCACTGATTCCTGTCTCTGCAAACCAAAGGCTTACTGTGTAGACTCCATTTTCCAAACCTAGGCCATAGTATCTTAGTGATCCTGGAGATAGCCTTGATGTTTGGAAGAACTCAGTGGTTAAAATACCTGCACCTGAAATTTGTGATAAGGTGTTTTGGAAATAACTTTGGGTCTTTCTATCATTGAACAGTCCAACATTGCTAACTCCCCATTTTTGGGTATCTGTTACATAATATGATGCTGGTCCCAGAGATTCATCTTCTCTTTCAAAACGTCGACCATCAGTAGATGCCTTGGTTCCAAGACCACCACACTTGATTGAAATGTATGCATCTGTCATAACAAGTTGTCAATGTCCAAGTTAGTTCCAATATAGGGCATAAGCATAAATTTGTATCAACTAAATATAGGATAGACCTATCTTCCACTCGATTGAAAAGTTTGCATATGCATCACTGATGCTGAATGTTCATGAAATGAAATCAGATGTTCAAGGAAGAACCGAATGAATTGTTTGGAAGGGATTTTACTTGACTAGTAAGTGAGTATATGCTTTGCATGTGACAATTTTTGATGATGATGATGATGATAGTAAATAATATGTTTCCAACATTTTCTACAATTAATTTATATTTCTTTGTCTATAAAAATTATTCTTATTTGTCATACTTATTTTTGTTTAATGTATAATGAATATACAGTACAGGAAAAATCTATGATGCTCAAAGACATGGTACCAGAAGAACTTTGACCAATCAAAGCCCACCCATAAATTTTGATAAATACCATCTTATTGGTTAACATGTTTTTGATACCGATTGACTGGTAAGAATATTTTCAGATATGTTGTCTTTTTGGTATCATAGTAGAACCCTATACAATATTCAAGATGTGCCCAATAATTTTTTGTGTTTTCATCTTTTAATTGTGACATCAAGGGTTGACAAATTTTACCTAAATGGTTAAATTGTTGATTCACCACCAAACAAAAAGCAACTCCATTTTTTTGTTGGTTTTAAAGTTGTATTTTATTTTCATCACCAATAAAAAGTTAAAACAATTCTTATTTATCATGCCTAGTTTTTTATATGATTAATATGAAATATTAGAGATGTGTCCAAATAATTTTTTATAGAGTTTCTATATTTTTCATTTTTTTTTGTATTTTTATGTTTTTTAATTTTTATTATTTAATTATGGGTCAAAGGTCGACACATATAACCCAAAAGGTTGAATTGTTGACCCACCACCAGGAAGACGATTTCATTTTGGGTTGGTTTGAAATTTTATATTTTATTTTCAACATCAATTAAAACAACTATTATTTATCACACTTATTCTTATTTGATATGATTAATAGAAAATATTAGATAAGTGCCTAAATGTTTTTTACAAATTTCTATAATATTACATTGTTCTTTTCTGTTTTTCTGTTTTTTAATTTTTATTTAATTTTGATATCAAGGGTTGGAACATTTGACTCAAAAGGTTGAATTGTTGACCTACCACCATGTATTGGTTTTAAATTTATATTTTATTTTAACATAATAAGAATTATTTTTATTTATCACACTTATTTTCTTTAATATGATTAATGTAAAACATTTGATATGTGCTATATATATATTATTTTTTGTATTTATTTCTATTTTAAAAGATTTTTATTTCATTATGTCATCAAGGATTGACCCATTTGACCTAAATGGTTGAATTATATTGCTTACTTGTCACAAGGATGGAACAATAGTTCCATTTTTGGGTCAAATTTAAAAAGCATGTATTTTATGTTATTAAAAGTAGTGGATATAAGTTTAATTAATAAAATTTATTGGTAAAAAAAGTTAAACATGGAATTCAATGAGAGAATGAGAGCTAGTACCCTAAAAATAAGACTTAATGAGAGGGAATTGAATGAAGAGAAATGGAGTAGTTCAAATTACATTTTGTGCCTTCACAATTAAATAAATACTAAATTCAAAAACAAGAATATTATAGTCACGAGTAGGATTCTGTGAATGATAATGGGAATTAATACTTTAAAAATAAGATTTAATGAAATTGATTTGAATAAGAACAAAGTGATTGTTCAAATTACATTTTAGTTCTTACAATTAAATTGTGACCAAATTAAAAAATTGAGTTATTTTAGTCAAACAGAAGTTCTACACTCATTCACACTTTTAATAGTAGAATAGATATAGGTTATATGGAAAAAGATGCTAAACTATAAAGATCAAAACTTTGTTTTGCATATAAAATGATTGGTTCTATTGCCTGTATCTTGGGTTCTTGACTACCATCCAATTTCGGATGGTTGCTTATTTTAAAATTAAAGCTTTGCATGGCTAAATGGCATTCCATGAATAAAATTAAAGCTTTACAAAAGTGCAGTTGCTTATTTTAACCCAATTTCTCTTATACAGAACTTGGAGCTTAACAAAAAAAAAAAAAATCCTTTTCACAAGTAATTTTGGTCTCATGATGTAGGTTAAGGACATTTTCACAATTACGGAATAAAAATATGAAATCACTACAACCTAAAGAAGAAATTCTGAGCATCATAATAGATATTGCCACAATTATATATTGAAGGGAAATATGAAAAAACTACAAGCTAAATAAGAAAGAAGATTGTACACACACAACAATAAATATGAAAATACTTACAACGTGGAGAATCTCTATTGCATGGAAAATTCCGTTGAAGGCAATGTAGGCCTGGAAAAGGAAGACTGTATATACACAACGATAATTTTTGAGAATGAAGAAAGATTTCAATTTATACTAGAAAAAAGAAAAGAAAAATAGATAGGAAAGACAATGTAATCTATTTTCATTGTAACACAACATTGTTTAAGAATGCTTTTATATGGTTGAAAAATATAATAACTTACCTAGAATTTGAATCATCAAATACAAAATTGTTGGCAACCAAATTCCTGCAAATTTCACCACACAAGTAGCTTGCATTTAAAAGTATGGATGTATATACTTTTATTTTATATATTAGTGTAAGGGAAAACATACACAACATCATATTGAACTATACAATTTCTCACTATATAATAAAAAATGGAAAGAGGGCCTTTTTTATTACAGAAATTATATATAAACATAATTTGTGTAAAAATAACACTATTACAAATGTAGACTTGAAGGATTTGGTCACATGCATAGAGGACCATATATAGCACCCATAATAAAAGTGATCAATTACAAGTTGAAGGGACTAGAAAGGCTAGGGGTAGATCAAAATGAGCATGGATTGAAGTAGTGGCAAATGATTTAAGTGCTTATAATTTAATAATGGATATAGCATTAAACAGAATTAATGGAATAAAAAACAGGATTCGAATAGCCGGCCCCATAAGAAAAAGCGATCAGTTACAAGCTGAAGGGACTAGAAAGCCTAGAGATGGATAAAAAAAAGGGCATGGTTGAAGTAATAGCAAATTATTTAATTGCTCATAATTTAACAATGGATATAGCATTAAACAAGATTAGAATAGCTGACCCTATATAGTTAGGATAAGGTTTCAATGCTAATGTTGATGATATAAATATATTGCTGGTCGGGCCAGGCCTAAATATAAAACTTAGGCCCAAGCTCAAAATTTTGTGGGATAGGATTGGGCTAGGCCCCAAAATCACCCCTAATTCCTAGACCACTATATATTTATGTTGTAAATCTTGTAAATAATGGATGAACCATTTATAGTTCTTGAGTGCAACATTATAATTTATGTGCTTTCATAGTACTTAGTATTGTGAAATACTTAGTCATATGCTTTCCTTACAATAATATTTGCATTTCATTGTAGTCATATGCAAACGACATGAGTCTAACTTCTTCATACATACAATTGTAAATCTTCGTTCTCGAAAGGAAGGTCTCCTGATAATTGATTATAGGACAAATCACTGCATATAGAGCATATTAACATTTGTTAGTAATTACTTAAGTCATAAAAATAAAAACAAAAAAGTAGCTAAAAATGGTTGTGTATGAAATAAGCATTGCACATGTATAAAACTTTGACTCACCAGTCAATGATATCTATTGAGATTTGCCAAAAATAAAAAGAAGAAAAATAATAATAACAAACAGATGAACCTAATTGTTTGATTTCTTGAGACTCCTCAATGAGTAAGGTAGTCAAAATCAAAATGAATCATTTGTTTAGAAAATATAAATCAAAATTTAATATAACAGAAATACATCATTAAAACCTACATGCTGATTAGACTTGCACTATATCCAAAAGGAATGGAACCAGAAAGGTTGTTGTTTCCGAGAAACCTAACCATAAATAACAAAAACCATGAATTACAGATACATATATTGTTTTCTTTATATGGAAGGATGGAAAAAAAGAGTTTACATGCCACTTACAAGTAAGATAGAGAACTCGAATCGAATAAAGAGCTTGGAATCTCTCCTCTTAAATTATTGAAGCTTAAATCTCTGCAAGAAATATATGTGATTAATAAAAATAGTTAGTGCAAATTATTCTTTATTTTACTTTATTTTATTCAAAAAAATACAATTAAAAAATTTTCAACTCTTTCAATTTTCCCCTATCTTTTTTGCTAAATGAGTATAATGAATCACTATTATAAAACAATTATCTATACAAACTACTAAAGAAAGTAGCAACTTACAATGTTTTCAAACTTTGAAGCTCTCCAATACTAGATGGAATAGTACCCGAAATCATATTATTTCTCAAAATTCTATATAAAACAGAAAGTTAGTGAAATTGAATATAAAAAGGATAAATCTATGATGCAGAAAATATATGGTATGAAAAGAGTTTTGACCAAATAAAATCCACCCATGAATTTTGATAAATAACACCTTATTTTCTAGCACGTTTATGATTTCACTTTATTTGTCAGTTGTTTTTTAGATATCATATCTTTTCCATATAATAGTCGCACCAAAAAAAAAATACATGTATCATTGAATGGATTAGAAAAGTCTCTTACAGTACAGTTAAGGCCTTCATGTCTTTAATGAAATCCAATGTTGAATTGGCATTAGATAATTCACTTATTCGCCTACATAATATCATACAATAGATAATCAGTATAATAATGAGTCTAAATTAAATTTAAATAACAAAAGAGAACTTACAAATCTGTTAATGAAGTCAACTTTGAATAACTTGATGGTATTGGACCTTCAAAAGAATTCCCTTGGAATCTCCTACGTTACCAAATTTAATTTTATTAAGAAAAACCTTGTTGAATGTAAATTTAGAGAAAACTATAACATAATAATCATGCTACAAGTTTGGGGGAGGGGGTTAGTCAATGTGCCAATCGACCAATTTTTCCATGTTCTTTCGTAATGCCCATGGAAAGTGTAAATTTTTTATCACTTTTCTAAGTAAATTTATCGACATAGGAGGAATACTGACCAAACTATTTTGAGACTGAAATGCCTCTACTACTATTACTACTGCAAAAAAAAAAAAAAAAAAAAAATTAAGGCTCTTACCCAAGAAAAGAACACGAATAAATGCATTTACCTAAGTAAACAACTTCCCTAGGCCCAGAAAATGATTATGTGACAGCAAAACAAACAAAATGGTATCTTACAAAGTTTTGAGCTTTGTCCAATTCCCGATAAATTCAGGTAATTTGCCTGTGAAGTTGTTATCTGATGCCCACCTAACATCCAATTTTTTATGGAAATGTGAGATAAATAAATTATTTCTAAACATTAAAGATCAAAACCTTAAAAATTAAGTATGATCATAATCACAATGCCTTACAAAATCTGCATGTTTACTAGTTTAGCAAATGTTGCAGGAATTTCACCACTCACTCCAGAGCTATCTATGTAACTGACAAGTTAAAAAAAAAAATAATATCATCAAATTAAACATCAATCCTTATATTTCTTTCCTTAGGCTGTTTTTGATTTGAAGGAAAAGGTAAGGAAAGGAAGAAAATGGTAGAAAAACCTTTACAAACCTACTTACATTTGTTCAAGTTTGACTAAATTCCCAATTTCCGGAGGGAGTGGCCCAGAAAAGTTATTTGAACCAAAAGCCCTGTAGAAAACAAAATTAACAAAACAATGATTTTTAGTATCAAATCATGAAACAAAAATAAAATAAAATCAATACAAAGAACTTGGGTGGCTAAAATTAATAAATTAGTACAATCAGCACTCTAAAGAAAAGTTTATCCATAACCTCAGGGCCCTATCTATCCAAGGCATTTCCAACTTAACTGATGGTGCGCAATCCGGCCGGTCTTATCTATCAACGACCTTGCCTCTGAACTGAGCAGCAGGGAACCTGAAATGGAGAGGATGAGGAAGCTCCGAAAGGAACCCAGTGTAAAGGCTCTGAACCTCAAGTTAGAATCCTTCAAAGGCGAGATAAAACCAGATAGCGCAAAGTCTGCATACATCTTCTTTGGGGGGTGGAGAGCCTTTTATAACCACCTCACGCACTCACTCCTAGACTTCTGTTAGGTCGGGTATGATTACATCCGTTCTTCTGCCAGCTCAGGTGTCATCACCTCTGCTGGGGCAGAACCGTCACTGCTCTTTTTGTCGGAGCTGTCTCTGTAACTAGAGATGGCGGTGGCAGGTGACGGTGGCAGGTGGCCGTTGAAGTGCGGC
>NW_010729274.1:877605-891327 GCF_000365185.1 Nelumbo nucifera | reverse complement strand
AGCAGGGAACCTGAAACGGAGAGGATGAGGAAGCTCCAGGAGGAACCCGGTGTAAAGGCTCCGAACCTCAAGTTAGAATCCTTCAAAGGCGAGATAAAACCAGATAGCGCAAAGTTTGCATACATCTTCTTTGGGGGGTGGAGAGCCTTTTATAACCACCTCGCGCACTCACTCCTAGACTTCTGTCATGTCAGGTATGATTACTTCCGTTCTTCTGCCAACTTGGGTGTCACCTCTACTAGGGCAGAACCGTCACTGCTCTTTTTGTCGGAGCCGTCTCTGTAACTGGAGATGGCGGTGGCAGGTGACGGTGGCAGGTGGCCATTGAAGTGCGGCCGTCAAGCGTTAGATCCCAAGTCAGTCAGGTGCGCNAGATCCCAAGTCAGTCAGGTGCGCCGCCCCTGGATACGGACTCCTTCGATGTCAGGTATGGTGTGGTTTGTCCAGTTCAATGCTCTGGAGGCGAAGTGCTGGAGCGGTGTGCGAGGCGAAGTCTTGAGTTCGGATAGGGGAATGTCCCGAACTGCCATGAGGCGGGCTAGTTCGGGTCACTGCTTTGTGTGGCTCAGGGCCAAAGGGAGAGTTCGGGCTCCTCGTGGGGAGTTCGATCTCTTAGTAGGGAGGTCGGGCTCCTCTTAGGGAGTTCGGGCTCCTCGTAGGGAGTTCGGGCTCCTCGTAGGGAGTTCGGGCTCCTCGAAGGGAGTTCGGTCTCCTCGAGGGGAGTTCGGACTGCTTGTTTCTTCCCTTTGGTGTTTGCACCCTGGGTACGCTGTTTCAAGTGCCGAGCTACTTGTTTTTTTGCCACGTGGCGTGATTGCGAGGCCAGGCCAAATCTTCCTTCATCACTAACTAATGCTTAAAATAGATGAGTTGGTGGACCAATGTAGGGCTGATTAAATATCATATCATATGTATTAGATATAATATACTTAGTGACATAAACCCAAAGCCCAGTTTGTTCTGGATGCAAATTAGGAACTTCTCCTATACTTGTATTTATTATTTATGGGGAGATGTTCCCAATACACTTAGGGGTGTGGTTGTGATGTCAGGTTGGTGTGAGGAGCAGATCCCAATTTCTTTTTATTCCAATGATGGCAGGAATAGCAATGCAGCGGACACCCCTCCATGTTCCCACCATGTAGCGAAAATCTCCGGCAACACTCCTTCCCTGGGGTGGTGGGGCAGGGATTCAACCCTCCATATGGGGAGTCCCTGTCATTTCTCCCCCTCGAGGAAATCCCTAAAAATTACATTAAATCTAAGAAGTATTTTAGAAATAGAATTATGGAATCCTAGACTTTTGGGAATTTGGGGACAATAGAATTATAGAAACCCTAGATCACCTTCTATACTCAATGGTATATTAAAAATTAATGTTAAACCAAGGGCTATTTTAGTAATTTATCACTAAGTTTGGGGTGGGTTAGGAATTATATACAGACCTCATCCCTGATTCAAGGCAAAAAGAAAATTTTCTCATCTCTGCCTGTCCTCATTTAAGATCGGAAAAAACTTACTCTATTCGGGCATAATTGATTGAGGCCGGAAAAATTGTCATCCCTAAATGATGGATTCAAAGGAGGGAGGGAGAAAGGTCCCTTTGAGTGCTTGGGTTGCGTTAAGACAAGTGTTGCCAAGGTAAGCATGAGTCTGTTCTTACTTCTTGGCATTTAAACACCAAACCTTAATTTCCATTATTGTTCATTTTTAAAAGAAAGGTTGATCTTACAGTGAACGCAAGTCTGTAAGTTTTCCAAGCTCGGCTGGGATGCTTCCGGACAATGCATTGATACGAAATGACCTAGCAAGATAAATAAACAAGTATTACACACAAAGAAAGCAATAAAGCCTTGTTTGGGATTTCTAGAAGACATTTTTCTTTTTCAAAAGCAAAAATCAGAAAATTGCTTCTTTTGGCTTTTGTTTCTCCAAATATCAGATTAATGTGTGATTGAGATGGTCACATTAAAATTCCATTACCTTTATGCATGCTTCCATGGTTTTTGAACTATTGTTGACCCGGATGGGGACTGTTCAGCTTGAGAACCGTTCAGGCAACCGGTTCTGTTTTACCCCAAACCTGGTCTCTGGCAAAAAACTGTTGAAAAGGTCAATGACTTGTTGACCTGGACGGTCGAACCGTCAACCCATTCAGCGGTTTTGGCCATTTTTAATTATTTTTGTCAAAATAAACTATTTATTCAAACCAGACGATCAGACCATCCTCCCAAAAACCGATGACCAGAACATTTCCAGGCTATTTTCTAAAACCATACATGCTTCAAATAATTATTAAATGAATGTAGTAATATAATCCTAAAACTTTCCTTGTATCAAATTTTCAATAAAGAGGTTGACTTACAAGTATTGCATTGCAGATAAATTGCCAAGAAATGCGGGCATTGGACCTGTCAAATAATTTTGATCCAGCTTCCTGCAAGAACAGTATTACAATAACACTTAACAGTAATGGTAACAACAAATGAATCAATTAGCAGCATCAGTACTGCTTAATTAATCTAACACGTAGACCTTATTTTGTATAGTTCAATTTCTTTATGCTAGAAGGAATATCTCAAGGTACATAATAGGCTTCAAAGTATTGTCCACGAATCCATTACCATAGAATAAATTAATCAATTCCATGAATACTATTCATATATTAATGTTTGATAGATTGATTAATATTTTATAAAAGGATACAATGTTGCACCCGGTTCAGTTTTAATCCATTTGTAATAATGATTTGCATTCTTATCTGATATAAAACTTGTAGTTTTTCATCTGAAAAACGGATGCAAAACTTTTGCACAATATTCCTCGACCCCTCCTCAATTTTCTCTCATATAAAGTGGGACATCGTCTTGCTTCTTACTTCACTCCTAAACAAATAACCTTCACCCACCTCCATTCTCTTTCATATAACATGAGTTCATATCATTTAACTCCATATTTTACTAATAATAAACATATAAGTAAAATTTGAAAGTAACATAAACCAGAATTTATACTCAGCCTATTTGCACTCCCTGTATTATACCAAAGGCTCAGTTTAGAAAGAGTATAAATACAAATATATACAGTGCAAAACTCCTTCCAAACTGAGCCAAAGCAAAAGAAATTTGCACTGCAAACAAACTAAGCCAAACAATGAGAAAGCAACAAAGAAGGGAAACCCACACCAAGGGTTGGGGTATATATGTTGGATCATCAATATATGATAAGTGTTTTTGATGGAGTGTGCACTGTCTTGGGCATGGGATGGGCTGGATATTTAGTAGATCTAATTAGCTAATTTAAGTCCGGGTCTAAAAAATTTTTATGCGTTATTGGATCCAAATCCAACTAGGATCCATATAGATAAATCCATATCTATTCCAATTTAGTATAACTCAAACCAGATTCAATCCTATCTATCTATCTATCTATCTATCTATCTATCTATATATATATACTACCATTAAAAATAATAATCAGCTTGTGGAACTTTTCTTGAATAAAATGTCCCTACTAGAGAATTTGGTCTTTCTCAATTGTGAGGGCATAAAAATTGAATTATTACTTTTCACCTCATTCAATTCCCTTTCATTAACTCCTATATCTAAGGTATGAATTCTTATTTTTTTCATCATACAATTATATTAATTATATCTATATCCAAATACTATTAATAATAGAAAACCTATGTATTTTAAAGTCAACCCAATAAGAAACCATTCTTTTGTCTAACTGGTGGATTAACAATTCAACCATCTAGGTCAAGTGGGTTGACCTATGATGTCATAGGCAAATAATAATTTTTTAAGATACAAATAAATACAAAAAGTACAAAAAAAAATAAAAGGTGGAAAATTTAGGCTCAAATCAGATATTTTGTATTAATTTAATTATATTAAAGAAAAATAAGTATGATAAATAAGAATTGTTTTTATTAATGACGAAAATGAAATACAAAATTTAAAACTGACCAAAAAACAAAATTGTTCTATTGTTTGGTGACAGGCCAACAATTCAACTTTTCGGGTCAAATGTTTTACCCCTTGATGTCATACTTGAATAATAAAACTCAAAAAAAATATAAAACACCAAAAAAAAAAAAATACATAAGCTTTGTGGAAAACAATTGGGTATATCTCTATTCATCATAATATACGAAAATAAGTGTGATAAATGATAATTATTTTTATATACATAGAAGTTAAAAAAAATGAAAATTTTGCAAAGATATTATTTCTATTATTTTTATCATCTAAAATTGCCACATACAAAGCATGTACTTATTGTTAGTAACTTATAAATTCATAAACTCAAGTTAAATGTTGAAATAGGTTGTGTTTCATGCTATGACTGTTTCTATCTGAAACGTTTTGGATTGATAGCCATTTAAACTAGAATGATTAGAGTTCACCCCATGAGCAAGAAATGTTAATTTTACGTTCTACAAACAACCTCCTACACATCCATTTTTACGGTATGCCATTTCAATAATCCAAACCCACTAAATATGGATATGATATAGGATCCCATATATACCCAACTAATACTTTAGGAAAACACATGGAATACCCGGATTAAAAGAATTTATACAGTATTGAGCCGAAGCTCTCAGACCCGATTCATTTAAATTTTAGCAAATGATCCAAAAATAAAACTCAACGTGGTTGATGAACATAAAGCTTACTAAAGGTAGAGATTGAAAAGAAACCATACAAGTTGGTGAGATAAGTCAAACTGGCCAGCTCGTCTGGTATCACCCCCTTCACATTCAACGCATATACTCTTCTGTCAAAGCAAACAAAACAAAATAGAGCTAGAGAGAGAACAATGTCCCGTTATGGGTCAAACGATTTGATTATGAATCGTACAAATAATCAATATATAGAATAAAAAGATATAAGAGGTGTTTGATTTCATTACCGTTTTTTAAAAAACGACACCACATTGGAGTTTCATCAGGGATTCTCAAAAATGGCAAAAAATGCATTGCAATTTGTGGTTTGATTGGTTGTTTTCTATTCTCAAATGTCAGTGCCACTTCGGCCTTCGGGAAATGTCATTTTAACGTTTTCTTGTTGGTCTTCCAAGGGTCCATTTGCTTCCAACCATTTAATTTTCTTGTTGGTCTTGTTGGTCTTCCAAGGGTCCATTTGCTTCTAAGGGTCCAAGGGTCCAGTTCCACCAGGAATGAAAACGGGATTTTGATTCCGTTCAACCAAATAATTAGAATTGGAATGAACCATTTCTTTTATTTTAAATTTTTATTGCCGAAAACCAAACAGGCCCTGACCCGGGCGTGTCGTGAAAAAACCAGCCGAATCATTCAAACCCGGTCCTGATGGTTGAATTTAGAGTCTTGAGAGAGAGAGAGAGAAAGGGAGAGAGGAACACATACAGCTTTGTAATGTGGCAGGTGGTTCCGTTCTTGTAATTACAGTCGCATCTGATCGCAGGGTTCTCGGGAGTGTTATCGATGTCACTGGAATTGAGGGCTGCTCCGCTGCACGGTTCTCCACTGATATTCCACGAATTACCGGCTTTGATTTCCCATTGTCGAAACATGGAGTTCAAAGCGCTCACTGTATCACAACATAAACACATGATGATCAAAACCAACGCACACCGGGTTGCACACATTGCGATTTGCGAATTGAAGTGGAGGAATAGAATAGTGGATGTGGGTCCCGACTCCCGATTGCGAAAGGTGGCGACTATTGGACTATGTGATGTTTGGGCCCCACATGAGAGCTGCCGACGACTGTGACGGATCAGCCACCATCAGCGCCATCAGCACGCCATCTAAGTGTCTTGGGTTAGGTCTTTGTACTTTTTTTGTAAAGGGGGGTATGCCAATGATAATTATGTAAATAGTAGTATGAATATTCAATATTTTGATGTATCATTCTGTCACTCCCCCAAAAGCTTAACGTACTCTTTGAGGGGAGGTAGGTAGGCGAGTGAGCTCATAAGCGTGTAAAAGTTAAGCACGAGATCCCCTTGACACTGTACTATGTGCTTGTGCTTACCACTGATTAATGCAATACAAGTTACCTTTTGTCTAATTTGTGTGCATTTTGTTTCCTTTTGTGTGTTGTTGTTTGCATTTGTAGGCTTTCTCGACCCCATCGAGCGCCGCACGGGGCCCGTCGATTAATCCCGTGACAGTTGGTATCAGAGCCTCGTTGACACTAGCGGTTGTCCAGCCCAACGAGTCCCTGTCGTGCCCCGCAACAACACCAGCCCGATGAAGAGTCGTGATATGTGAGAGGAGATCCAGGAAGGGATCTCACGGGTTTATGATGAGAACGAGCCTAGAGGTAGCTCTCCCAAAGACAAAGGCGTCAGCTCAAAGCCTAGTAAGCGTGACAAGTCAGTTGACAAGCTTGCGACCATGGACAAGCGCATCATGCGCTGTGAAGCAGTGGTTGGGGAAACTCGTGACCGTGTGGACGAGCTTCAACTCAACCTTGGGTCCGTAGCAGCGGTTGTGGAAAGATTGGAGGACCAGTCCGGTGACGGCTCCAACAGGCCAGACAACCCACTAGAAGACCTGGTGAAGTGCCTACAAATCCAACTCGACGACTTGAAGGGCGAGGTGACCCTTCTGAAGAGGTTGATGGCTAGTACAACCAGTGCACCTGCTGCTCCAGCCCCTCCAAAGATCAAAGTCCGCGAGCCCACCTCATATGCAGGGACCCGTGATGCCCGGGAACTTGACAACTTCCTGTGGTAAATGGAACAATATTTCACCGCTGCCGAACTCATTGAGGAGGTGGCCAAGGTGYGTACTGTTGTTATGTATCTTACTGATGTTGCTATGTTATGGTGGCGCAGGAGATGTGCCGATGCAGAGCGAAGATTATGCTCCATTGATACCTGGCCGTGTTCAAGAGCGAGATAAAGCGTCAGTTCTATCCAGAGAACGTGGAGTACCAAGCCCATTGGAAGCTCAAGAACCTAAAGCACACGGGCTCATTGCATGAGTACGTGAAGGAGTTCTCCGCACTACCGCTCGAGATCACGGACATGTCAGACAAGGACTTACTCTTCAACTTTGTGGACGGCCTACAACAATGAGCCGAGCTTGAACTCCAAAGATGAGGTGTGAAGGACCTTGCCACAACCATGGGTGTTGCTGAACAACTGGTAGACAACAGGCGACCAAGCAAAGACGGCCCCAAACCCAACTCATATCAGGGCCTAGGGAAGATAGGAGGTGATAGGAAACCTTACTACGGGCCCAAGGGAGACTCCGGGCCAAGTAAACCCAACACTTTTAGGTTCTACAGGAGACCTGAAGGGGACTCTGGATATAAGGGTGGCCAGTTTGTGAAGGGAACACCTCCAGCACCATGCTTCATCTATGAGGGAAAACATTGGATGAAGGATTGTCCTAGTCGGGGGAAGCTCAATGCCTTGCTTGCAAAGCTTAGTGATGATGAGCACACTGAGGAGGAGAAGGAACTAGAGGAGACAAGAATGGGGGCTCTATGAAGACTCGATGTAATGAAGAAGAAGGCGAGCCTGCAAGAAGCACCGAAGTTCAAGCCGAAGGGACTGATGTATGTAGACATTTGCTTGAATGGTAAGCCCACAAGATCCATGGTGGATACAGGGGCTACACACAACTTTATCTCTATGGAGGAGGCATCCCGAGTAGAACTTGCACCTAGCAAGGAAGTCGGATGGTTGAAGGTTGTGAACTCTAATGCCAAACCCATACAAGGTGTAGCTCGTGGGGTGGTCTTGCAACTTGGTGATTGGGAAGGGATGATAGACCTCTCAGTCGTGCCCATGGATGATTTTCAGGTTGTTCTCGGCATGGACTTCTTAACTCAAGTAAAGGCGGTGCCCATGCCCTTCCTCAACTCAGTGTGCATATTCGAAGATCAAGCTCCTTGCATGGTTCCAGTTGTGCCAGAGACCAMGTCCACCCCCAAGATGCTCTCAACATTGCAACTCAAGGATGGAGTGCGGAAAGGAGAGATCACTTACCTAGCCACATTGGTGGACTCCGACCTGCCTGACCTACCAACCAGGCATATCCCGCCAGCAATTACAATGGCACTAGAAGAATTCCAGGATGTCATGCCTCCCACATTGCCGAAGAAGCTTCCCCCAAGGAGAGAAATTGATCACAAGATTGAGTTGGAGCCTGGAACCAAACCACTAGCACGCCCGCCATACAGAATGTCTCCTCCCGAGCTGGCGGAGCTACGAAAGTAGTTGAATGAGTTGTTGGATGTTGGGTTGATTCAGCCTTCTAAGGCCCCTTTTGGAGCACCAGTCCCGTTTCAAAAGAAGCGTGATGGATCTCTTCGGCTCTGTATTGACTACCGAACTCTCAACAAGCTCACCATCAAGAACAAATATCCCATACCTTTGCTGGCCGACCTCTTTGACCAACTCAGCCGAGCCAAGTACTTCACCAAGCTAGACCTGAGGTCGGGGTACTATCAAGTGCATATAGCCGAAGGGGATGAACACAAAACAGCTTGTGTTACCCGATATGGGTCCTTTGAGTTTCTTGCCATGCCCTTTGGGCTCACTAATGCTCYAGCCACATTTTGTACATTGATGAACAGAATATTTCATCCCAACCTGGACCAATTTGTTGTTGTGTATATTGATGATATTGTAATTTACAGTAAAACCTTGGAGGAACATGTTGACCCCCTTCGTACTGTTTTCTAGGTCTTGCGAGACAACGACATGTTTGTTAAGAAGGAGAAATGCTCTTTTGCCACAGAAGAGGTGAACTTCCTCGGCCATATAATTCGAGCAGGCACAATCAGCATGGATCCAGCTAAAGTCAAGGCCATTCAAGATTGGGCACCTCCCACCAGGGTCACCGAACTTCGTTCCTTCCTTGGCCTCGTGAACTACTATCGAAGATTCATCTCTGGATTCTCAGCACGAGCCACTGTCCTCACCAACTTACTGAAGAAGACTAGCATGTGGACCTGGAATGAATGTTGCCCAACAACTTTTGATGATTTGAAGAGAGCTGTCTCGGTAGAACCTGTCCTCGACTTGCCTGACCCAAGCAAGCCGTATGAGCTACACATAGATGCTTCTGACTTTTCCATTGGTGGGGTCTTAATGCAAGAAGGACATCCCATCGCCTATGAGAGCCACAAATTGAATGATACAGAGAGGAGGTACACTGTGCAAGAGAAGGAGATGGCAGCCAACGTCCACTGCCTCCGCACATGGTGACACTACTTGCTGGGCTCCAAGTTCGTGGTCAAGACTGACAACATAGCTACTGGTTAGTTTTAGTCACAGAAGACGCTGAGCCCTAAACAAGCTCGATGGTAGGATTTCTTAGCGGAGTTTGACATGACTCTAGAATACAAGTCAGGGCCGATGAACAGGGTTGCTGATGCACTTAGCAGGAAGGCCGAGCTTGCATCATTATCAACAGGTGAAGGTCCCTTTAAAAGCCATATTAGACTGGACCTCATTGATCGCATCAAGGAAGGACTCCAGAAGGACCCCATTGCTCAAAGCTTATTGACAGCTGCTTGTGAAGGGAAGACCAAGCGATTTTGGGTTGAAGAAGGCCTTATGGGTAGGACACCCTGGGTGGCAGCGTACCTTGGCACTTCTACAACATGCCTACTATTGGCCTCATATGGAGCAAGATGTTCGAGAATACACAAGGACATGCCTGATTTGCYARCAAGACAAGMYTGAGCGKGCCAAGCCTCTTGGACTCCTACAACCTCTTCCAACGCCCTCACAACCTTGGGAGAGTGTTTCCATGGATTTCATCAGCGATCTTCCTAAGGTGGGAGACTATGCATCCATTATTGTTGTTGTTGATAGATTTTCCAAGTATGTCACTTTCATCCCAACACCAAAGCACCTTTCAGCTGAAGACACGGCATACCTTTTCTTCAAGCACGTGGTGAAATATTGGGGAGTCCCACAGAACATTGTTACTGATCGGGATCCCCGATTCACTAGTGCTTTCTGGACAGAGCTATTCAAGCTTCTTGGATCGAACTTGAACTTCTCCAGCAGCAGCTATCCAGAGTCAGATGGGCAGATAGAGAGAATGAACTCCCTCCTTGAAGAGTACCTCCCCCATTTTGTATCAGCTACACAGAAGAATTGGGTTCGATTGCTGGACATTGCACAGTTCTCCGTCAACACACAGAAGAGCTCCTCCACCAATCARAGTCCTTTTGAAGTCATCACCGGTCAACTACCAAGATGTCCGCACAGCATCATCAACGACCATCAAGGGGGAAGCCCTCGAGCCTTCACTTTCACCAGGGAATGGAAAGAATGCCTTGACATCACACAAGCCTCACTAGAGAAAGCCTCCAAAAGAATGAAGAAATGGGTCGATTTTGGTAGACGACTTGAGAACTTCCAAGTAGGTGACATGGCCTTAGTAAAACTCCATACCCATTGCCTTAGGTTCTTTCGAAGAATACACCCCGGGCTTGTGAGAAAATATGAGGGACCCTATGAAATCCTAGCCAATGTAGGAGCATCAGCCTATAGACTCAAACTACCTCCTTGGCTAAAAGTACACTCTATTTTTCATGTAAGCCAACTTAAACCCTACCATGCCGATAGCCAAGATATCTCCCGAAACCAAAGCCAATGCCCACATCCATCCTACCAACCACCCAAGAACCGATCCCTTGACTCCATCCTCAACCATAGGTTGTCCCAATCCTCCCAAACATCAGAATGGGAGTACCTGGTGAAGTGGAAGGGACCTGCAGAAAAAGTCACCAGGGAGCTTGCAGAAGACCTCCTTCCGTTCATAGTGAAGCTAGACGAGTACCTGAGGAAGAATCTTCGAGGACAAAGATTGAATTGAGTGGGGGAGACTGTGACAGATCAGCCACCATCAGCGCCATCAGCACACCATCAGCAATGCCATCTAAGTGTCTTGGGTTGGGTCCTTGTACTCTTTTTGTAAAGGGGGGGTAATGCCAATGGCAATTATGTAAATAGTAGTATGAATATTTAGTATTTTGATGTTTCATTCTGTCACTCCCCCAAAAGCTTAACGTACTCTTTGAGGGGAGGTAGGTAGTCGAGTGATTTCATTAGCGTGTAAAGGTTAAGCACGAGATCCCCTCGACACTGTACCGTGTGCTTGTGCTTACCACTGATTAATGCAATACAATTTGCCTTTTATCTAATTTGTGTGCGTTCTTGTTTCCTTTTGTGTGTTGTTGTTTGCATTTGTAGGCTTCCTCGACCCCATCGAGCACCGCACGGGCCCCGTCGATTAATCCCGTGACAGTTTGGTGGATTAGGTAGTGAATGCGATTACTATGTAAGAAATGCCAGGTATACGGGTTGGTCAGCGCCTTATATCTTGTGAGTTGTGAAACATGGTCCTCTCCTATTTGTCGGTCTACTGTTCTGAGTGCGCCGTCACGGGGTGTTGTATCCCTTACGGAGTCCACCAATTCGTACATGTAGCATTATACGCCACAAATCACAATGACCAGAGCCCAGTGTCACCAATCCTACAGGCCACCACGAAAACATGATGTCACGTGATCATGGAAAGATCTAAGTTGGCGTCCCGGTGGATTTTGCAATAGGTTTTACCTCATCGAATGGTTAGAGGTTATTTTATTAGTGGGGCCCAATCAAAATCAAAGCCCAAAACGGGATCTTGGTCAAGCTCTCGAGGTTGAACCGATCAGAGATCGGGTCGAGTAAGATCTGGTGAACCGTGGCCGGAGTGAATTAGACATTTCAAGCATTTGGATCTGTTATCCACAAATTGTTACTACAGAACACCACCACAGCTGTAATGTTTCGTGGGTAGAGATGTGAGAACAACGCTAGGTAAAAGATCCAAGCCCATTTCAAGGAGTTGGGATTTGACACATTATCAACTTGATCTGACACACATCATTTTGAAATTGAAGCCTACCATAAAAATGAAACTGTCATATATGAGATGTCCGGCATTGTTGGATTTTAATCTCATAAGAGATTAAATCCAATGGGTTTGATTGGTCAATTACATGAGAAATTGCACCTGCACACTTGGTTGGAAAATCAGTTTTTCTCTTACAAAAACCTAGTTTTGAACTTGTCACACATTGGAAAATTATAAGTTTTGTTTTCAGTTTTTCAATAGGAGCTGATTTACATTCCTTAGAATTAGTAGAGGAGAGTATGGGGATTCGATACCGCGCAACAAGCACGCACGCGCGCGAGGAGAGTATGGGGATTCGATACCGCGCAACGAGGTGCTTTAGAGGCAATGGATGGCTCTGGTTTTGGTGCGTTGATGATCGTTGATCACCGTTGATGAGATCAATGGTCACGATTCGATCGGGTGTGATCAAGAGGCACAATTCAAAGTTAATAGACTCCAACTGTTAACTACTTTTTAAACAGTCACAATGCTTAAAATTGTGACTGTTCAAGCTGCCTTCTCTAAACCAGCACCTACCTTTTCCTCATACATCTTCACAAATTATTTAAGGAGCATGAATCAGACTCCAAATCACACAATTTCGAAATTCACTCACTCTCTCTCTCTCAGTCCGGTCTGCTACAGTTCACAGAAGGTTTCTTTGGAGACTCTTCAACTTTACTGGTAGCAGATTCTCGCCCAAGGCTCTGTTGTATCCTGGGAACGAATTTGCCTGTAACCCAATAGCAAACTCAGTAAAACTGAGTGGGGGCAAATAACGTTCTAAAGACAGTGTCTTCAGACACGCCTCAGAGCTTCTCCTCCAAAGTTACAGTGACCCCATCTTCCCCAACAGGCATCAGATGCTGTTGATAGGGTATTGGAACATAGATTGTTGGGTGTCAAGGGGTGCAACTAGTGAGTTTGTATCTCCTATCCACACGCTACACAACTGTATTATCATGTGAGTAGGGATGTTGCCATTTTGGAATACCTATTCATGGGTCAGGTTTCGGACTATATGAGACAACCCTATACAACCTTAGTTGTGAAACTCTCAATCTTAACCAATATTTGGGTTGGGTTTGCCGTTCACTGTTTGTAACCATGATTTGTACTCCTATACCTGACATATCCATTTGCATTTATTGACAGTCCAAATTTTGCATCTCAAGACCTTCTCATATAAGGTGGAGACCCTATCATCTTTGTTCCTACTCATTCCAAAACAAAAAATTCTAAATCCTCCATTCTCTTTGGTATATATATATATATATATATAGTGAGAATCACTTCATTAATTGGTTTCCTATTTTACTCTCACACAAAAGATGAAGCCAAATCTGAACCAAGTAATCCAAAATCTACACCACTGTCATGCATTTACATTTTAGACTTGTGCAAATGACAACCAAACGCAGTCTAAATATCTTAAACCCAATATCTATATTGGATTGAATTGTTCAAAGCCTCAACCCTAACCGAACTTGGATGTTTTTCAACCCTAACCTGAACATCACCTGCTCAAGTTGCAGCAAGAGTAAATCACAACGTCATGGGCAGACTCTAGATTCCAATCTAACAGAAAAGATAGGAAGGAACTTCTCATAAACGGTGTGAATCATCTGTGCACCCAAGGATAGGATTCAGGATATAGAATTGCAGAGAACCCACAAAACCGACGGTATTTAACTACAAATTCTAGGAAAAGGTTTCCATATTGGGCATCTGAATTCTGAGAAGAAGAAAGAGATGAGATTGGAGATATCCTCTAAAGGGAACTGTTATGGACATGTGAGAGAGAGAGAGAG